>PVLA01002573.1:129020-261208 GCA_004027455.1 Hydrochoerus hydrochaeris | reverse complement strand
GAAGGAAGGAAGGAAGGAAGGAAGGAAGGAAGGAAGGAAGGAAGGAAAGCTGGTGGCTGGATAGATGGGTGAATGTCAACTCATGGCTACCACAGAATAAAGCCACCACCAGGAAAGGCCACTTCCTGCACACTCCCCTCACTTGTCCTCTGCAGAGGTCCCCCCTGGGGGCCCAGCTGGAGCAGGTCCCACGGCTTTCCCTGGACAGCACGGGCAAGAGGCAGATTGTATCAGGCTCCCTCTCCAGGAAATCTTTCCAGAGAAGCCAGAGTGAGGCTGGCAAACCAAGACGGCGGGCCAAGTCCAGTCTGCCGCTTGTATCTGTAAATGAAATGTTACAGGAACACAGCCGCGGCCGTTTGTTTCCACACTGTCTCTGGCTGCTTTTGTGCCACTGCAACAGAGGCCGCGCGGGCAGCAAAGTCTGAAATATTTACGAGCTGGCGCTGTGCGGGCAGGGCTGCTGATGCCCGGGCCAGGGCCCACTCTGAGAGGGCTGCACGACCGCTGTCTGAAACAGGCCACCTCACTTGGCTTTTTCTTTTCTTTTTTTTTATTTTGGCACTGAAAACTGAACCCATGGCTTTGCATTGAGCTACATTCCCAGCCCTTTCACATGTTTTTATTTTGAGACAGGGTCTCACTAAGTCAAGTTGCCCAGGCTGGGCCCAACCTTGTGATCCTCCTGCCTCAGCCTCCCAGAGTACTGGGATTTTTTTTTTTTGATGGTCATATTGAGACACGGTTTGTGCAATACTCAGTTAGCTCATTTGAAGCACACTAAGGATATGGCTGAGAATCTTAGTATATTCCCAGAGTCACACAGCCACTACTATAGTAAACTGAAATATTTATAAATTTTTGTCTTTCTTTTTTGAGACAAGGTCTTGCTATGTAGGCCAGCCTTGAACTCATGGCAATTTTCCTGCCTCAGCTTCTGAGTGCTGGGATTATAGGTATGTGCCACTATGCCTACTTCTAAAGTATCTTTTTAATTGCCTATTTATGTTAAAACTTTTTGGTACCAGTAATCAAACTCAGGACCTTGTGCTTGCCAGGCAGGTTCTTGTGCCACTGAGCTATATCACTGGCCCTAAAACTTATTTTTGAAACACACGTAACATAGACTTTATTGTTTTAAAGCTCAGGGAGATTAAGCACATTTGCACTGCAGGATGACCATCACCACTTTGGCTCTCTGTCCTACTTTTTTTTTGTGGCACTTACGTCTACCTGAAAAAGTCACCTTGTGTGTACACTTTGTCTCCCACAGGAGCTCCCTGAGTTCGCTACGTAACCCCAGCCCTTGGGAGAACGGCAGGGATGTGCCAGGTGCTCAGTAAATATTTGAATGAATGAGTGAGTGAGCGAATGAACAAGTAAGGGAGAGTAAATGAATCAATGAGTGTGAGAGTGAATGAGTGCAAACGTGAATGAGTGGATGAATGAGCTGATGATGAGCCGAGCACTGAGTCCCACAGCAGGCTCTTTGCAAGGGCTCAACAATGTGCCCGGTGCAGTTTGCACTCAGCTAAAGGCCGACCGTGCTCAGCCCACCGGAACCGGACCAATGATCTGTGTGTGTCCCTGACACCAGTGAGTCGCCTTCATCCCTCACTGCCCAGCATGCAACTGTAAGGACATGGTCCATCACACACAGTCATCTCCACCAGAGGGCTGGGCTCTTGCTCCTGGATTCTTCTGTCTGGATCCTAACAGAGGGCTGCATGCTGACTGGGTACCTGTCTCAGTCACTTTCTTATCTCTGAGGCAAAATACTCCACACCCACACTTTGAAGGAGGAGGGGTTTGTTCTGGCTCCCATTTCAATCCACAGTCAGCTGGCTCCGAGGCAGGACCACATGACACATGGGGAAGGAGAGAGAGCTGCTCACATCAGGGGAGCCCAGAGACCGAGAGAAGGGAGGACCCAGGAGGGAGACCAACCTTTCCAGGCCACGCCTGCAGTGACCCAGCTCCCAACAGCAGGCCAACTCTCAGCCCCATAATCGGGTCTCCTTTCAGAAACCCCACCTGTGAGCTCCTGAGACTCTGGGAGACCAGAACAGCACCTGAGCAGAGGGGGAACCAACAGACTGGAAGAGATCTGGAAGAGGAAGTGGTACCTCCATAAGCAGAGTTCTCCAAAGAAACTGAACCAATGTCTTCCTGTCTGTCTATCTGTCTACCCACCTAATGGGGCCAGGCTGAAAGAACTGGCTCGCACTGGTCATGGGTTCTGATGAGTCCAAATTCCTGGGCAGAGGGCAGGAAACTCGGGCAGGGCTTCTGGGTTGCAGCCTGGAGGCACAACTGCTCCTTCGAGGAGAAACTTTGCATGTTGCTTTCAGGGCTTTTGCCAGGTGGGTGAGGCCCACCCGCATTAGGGAGGGTTGTCTGTTTTATTCAGAGTCTACTGACTTAAATTTGAATTGTCTCAACTGAACACCTTCCCAGAAGCAGACTGGTGACTGACCACCCCACTGGACACCGGGGCTTGGTTAGTCTGGCACAGGAAGGAAACCCTCACAACTCTACCACAGGCATCCTCTTCCACCTCCCAAGTCTTCCTCATCTCCTTGCAAATGAAGAGGGCAGCATGGCCATGTGGGTGGACACTCAGTGGAAGCCACAGGGAGGACATGGCCCTTGCACCCAGCTCTGTCTCCAGGTGATGGCACTGATCAATGCTCCAGGCCAGGCCTCCTGGACCTGCCGGGAGACAGTGGACTCACCAAGTCCTGCTCAGTGATCACAAACTGCAGACCACCTGCCCACGGAGCCCAAGCCCAAGGGAAGGAATGGCCTCTGGGCCAGGCCACTGGCATTGTCCCAGATGCACCTGGGAGCTGTCACCCTAAAGACACCAGAGAGGCCTCTAAACCTGGGGACTTGAGAGGACAGGAGGAGAGGGGGAGGGAGAAGGGGGAGAGGGAGAGGGAGAGGGGGAAGGAGAAGGGGAGGAAGGGGGAGGGGGAGAGGAGAGGGAAAGGGAGGGGAGGGGGAGGGGAGGGGAGGGAGGAGAGGGGGAGGGAGAGCGCCTTCCAGGCCACACCCCATGACACTTGTCTTCTGAGCTCCCCAGGGCCAGTGGGCTCACTCCACCTTCGAGCGATCCCCCGCCCACATCTTCTGGCCGTGCACTATTCCCTAAGGCCAGGCAAAGCTACCTTGGCAGCCGCAGGGCAGCCACACTGAGACGCCCCAGAGCGCCCCAGGCCTTCCTCACTCCTCACGCTCACAAGGTAATAAGGGAAGCTGAAAGGGCAGGTGCCGGCTCAGGGCTGCATCTTGGGCAGGAAACCCCAGTTGTTAGGAGCCTGTGGTTACATTTTAATTAGTTCAATAAATAATTATGCCTCTGAGACACCCAATCTGCCTTACAGGCTCTCTTCCCCTCCAACCAGTAGATTCATCTTATTTAACACATTGTACTTATTACACAAACCCGTGTTCTGCATTTCAAACATGGGGGTTTCAGAGACTTTGTTTCCAGTATCACCTAGAAACACACCTACCTGTACCCACTGGCAAAACCCCTTCCCAGAAGTCAGGCTGGGTGCCATAGAGCTTCTCTGACTGGGAGTCTCAGTCTCTCTCTGCCTCTCCCAACATGCCCAGCCTGGCTCCTCTTCCCAAAGCGAGGGGAAAGGAAGGACTCTCAGGAGCAGGCCGGTCTTTTGGTCCAAAGCACCAGGAGCCTCGAGCTGTGACCCACATCAAGGGCACCAGGCACACAGGTGCCAGGCAGGACCAAGGGCACTCAGCTGCTCTGATAGGTGTCCCCAGGCCTGGTGACATCCTGAGGCAAGGACAGGTGGCTGCCACTGGGCAAACCATTACCTGACCTATACTTTCACTTTGATCAATGCACTGTGAGAAGGTGCTACTTGCACATTTCAGTCCTTGGGGGAAAAGTCCTTTGTTCCCAAAGATACTGCTTCCTGAGCAATGCATTCCTTGTCCCTGGGCATTTCCCTAAAAGCCCGAGATGGCCCTGACTTAGAACTGAATGGGACCATGAGCAGGAAGAGCCAAGCCAGCACCCAGAAAGGTGGCCTTGGGCTCTGACCTGCCCAGCTACGGGGCTGTTCCCTTGTGTCACACTCTGCTCCACAGCATACAGATCCTGTCAAATGGTGGCAGGTGTGTCTCAGAGCCTGGATTTGGTTTTAAAAATGGCTTGTCCTAAAGGGAGCCCTCCGAGCCGCAGCCCGCAGATTCATCAGTTTCAATCGTGGTGTGGGAGGCTGAGCCTTCCTAAGTCATGCTACGGCATGTTCTAGTTAGGAACCAAGCTCCCCGCACTCCAGATGCCAGGTGATAAGAATTACTGATGCATTGCTTTCAAAGCAGTTGGTTTTATGGCTTGGCAGGGCTGGCTTGGAGGTTCTGCCGGGCTTCGTTTGCATACCAAATGACAGGCTCGGAGAGGCTACTGGAAGGCTCGAGCCACCCTGGCTTATCCATCTCCGCTGCCAGTTATAGGTCATTTTAAACTAACATCTGGTGAGTGTATTTTTATACTGCATCTGTATCTTTAATTAGGGATCTCCTGGGAGTGTCAGGGGAGGAACCAGAGAGCCTGCGCCTGAGGAAGATGAAACAAGGGCAGTTGACAACACACAGATCCAGAAGCTTGTCCCTGGTCTTGATTTTATCACACAATGTGCAATGCGAGAGATCTTTGCACAGGAGAGTCTTAATGCTGGGACGGGACATTGTTTTTCCACACCCAGAAGAACCTACAGCCTCCAGAAAGCGCTTCCCTGCCCTGGGCTCCAAGTAGGGTTTCTCTTCATGCAGCCACAGAGAAAAGAGAACGGCCCCCAAGACGCTGACAAGGAGTCGAGGTCACCTTAGCACCTTCAGGCCAAGAGCATCAGTGATAAAGGACCAGTCAAAGGTTCCCCTGCTTTGCTGGGGAGGTTGATTTTTCTTCCTCTTCTGTAGGGAAGAGTCTTAAACGGTGCCTTGATATAGAAAGACAGATTTCCCTTTCCAGCTAGACCAATGAAGCTTTAGAATCCATCATTTCTTCAGCTGTGCTTGACATTGAAAATGCCATTTTAAGATTCCACAAACTCGTAGGGACGTATATTTGAAACCTGAATAAAAACGGCCCTTCCTCTCCTTTCTCCTTGACTGCTGGACAGCACACTTAGCGTCTACCCGCGGTCACCCGCTGAGACACGGAGGACCCGGATGCCCTGAGAGGCCCACACCAAGCAGCTCTTTCCATTCCCCACCTCCTTCTTGATAAATGTAAGTAATAATAATAATAAAAAAATTCCTCCATTGCACTGGAATGCCCATTAAAATGTAAACACAGGGAAAGGATTTTGAGTAGGCTACAAAAATGCTTTATTCAAGCGCCTGCAAAAGGCAGAGCAAATCTAAAGTTGATTTTTAAGCCTAGTCCATAGAATGCAAATATACTGGCTCCCTGTTCCTAATAAAGTCTGCATATTTACTGGGAGACCTGCAGTGTGATGTGGGGCGTCATAAAAAACACCCGGTGTTTTCCTTTTCCTGAGTTGTCTACTTGGATTGAATACAAAGATCTAGAGCCCATGCTACCTGCGGCGGAAGCCTGTGGCCTCTCAGTGAAAGAGAATCTCAAGGATTTTCCGGGTGTGACATTGTACGAGGGGACACCTAGGCCAACATCGTCATCCGACTGGGGCTCTTGGGTTGGATCAGAGCTTGCACGCAGTTCTTTCCCTGGTTGGCAGGAGTGACAACTAGCTTTCAGCTCCTGCCAGTTTTAGGGCTGGATGGTCATGATCAGGAGCCAGTTCTGCAGGGCAGCTGGTCCCCCCCCAGGAGGGAGGGCTGTCCTCTTCCACGTCTGCCACCCCCACCCAAAGACCTCAGAGCAGGGCCCCGTCCACTCGGCTCCTGCACGCCAATAGTCATTACTGGGTGACAAGCTAGGAGGGGGGCACCCTGTCCCTCATACCACCACGGCCGGGTGGGCAGGGGAAAGTGACTGAGAATGAGGGGCTAGACCAGGAAAGTCTTCACACCCCACCATCCCGGGATGTTTCCTTTACTCTCCAGCATCCCTTCAAGTCAGGGTCCCGGGGGCCAACCGCACACTTACAGGACACAGGGTCAGCCTTCCCCAAGCACCTTGCCAGGCTACATCCACGTTCTGTGCACCCAAAGGGGGTTCCGAGTCTGCTAACAGGTGCCGTGGGTGGATGCACCTAGGGACGCATGCGTGTTTATACGATGGGGGAGGGCGTATCTGCTATTTTACCGCCTGCTTTGGACGGCTGGCAGCACTTCGTCAGCAGCCTTCTAAATTACAGATCGGCTCACCAAGTGCCATGGTGTCACTCATTAGCCACGTCATCCTGCAGCTCTGCACCACAATAAATTAAGTGACACGATAGCTGCAGGGAAATTGGGTGAATAATTCCCACATTCAATAAACACTTTGGGATGCTTAAGGTTTCTTGTGGGCTCCTCCTAAGACGATAGCAAAGCTCTTACACAGACGCCAGCCAGGTCTCTAAATTCCAAGGGTGCCATATTCTTCAGCGCGAGTTAGGTGTGGTTTTGCATTAAAAATAGAACGGCCTCCCGCCAACTGTCTTGTATTTATATAGGATGTTGCGACAACTGTCATTTTATATTAGTCAGAGAAATCCCACAGGACTGGTGTAAGTATTAAATGTGGCAATTTTTTGTTTTGTTTTGTTTACCAACAAAACATAATTAAAAAAACACAGCCTCCTGGATGACATTCCAGATGATATTTTTTTCCTCATTCCCTAAAGTCACTCATGAAATAAACATGTGCTCCCCATCCTCCCCGGCCTTCTTTATGAAGGTCTTCCAACAGGAATATCAATGACGAGGGTCCCCCGCCACCAGCACCCTCTCTGGGCCGGGCTCCCTTCTTGCTGCTGCCCCTCCATCTGGCCAGGGCCAGTGGGACGGAGTCAAGGGCCCAAAGGGACACACACACCCTGGCAAACGCCAATCTGTCCGTCCAAGTGAACAGCAGGAGTGGACTTAAATGGGAGTCCCAGGAGCACCCGAGAGATGTGCCTGTTGCCACCAGGATACGGAGATCTCAGAAGAGCTCCCAGGGACCGCGGGAACCAGAGAAAAGAAAGAGGACTGGGAACCAGAAGCTGCCTCACCCACAGAGTCAGCAGCCGGGGTGGCTGACCTTGCTGGCCTCCCAGTCCACCACGGGTGGAAAGGTCGCCGAGGCAGGAGGCTTGGGCACCTGCTCATGGAGTGAATATTGATCACGGTAGCCCTGTCACCTAGAGCTCTTGGACGCCCTCAGTCATTTATTAGAGTGCAAAGGGCCACGATGCCTCTGCCTAGGGGGACCTGGCTCAGCTGAGGACCCCCCTTATCTGCTCAGGTTCCCCGAAACTCTGACGCGGGGGTTGCACTGACTTTTCACTCTCCGCCCATGAGCTGTATGTCACCACAGCCTCCCTGACCCCAAGGACACGGCCCCAGCCTGGTGGGTGCCCACCCCCTCCAGTGGGTGCCTGGTGGCCGGGTGGAGAGGTTCCCACCTGCACCCCAGCGTCTGGCCGATGGGGGAGCAGCTTCACGGGTCTGCCTTTCTGCCACAGCCAGGCTCTGCCTCAGAGAGAGGAAACAAGTATAGAACATTGTCTTAATATTTACCATTTTTTCCATTTCTCTTGTAACGTAGCCAATTAGTTCAAATAAATATGACTGAATAACCACTTTCTATGTTCTAGCCTGTGGTCTCTGATCCTGGGTAATGTCCTTATAATTCAGGTCAATGAGACTGGACGCATCTTGGATCTGCAAGGATTATCAGCTGATTAAATGGGGCAAAAACGCTTGGTTCTGTTGGGGTCTGTGTGTGGCTCAAGAGTTTGCTTCGAGTTCCTCCCCTCTGCTCCCAGCTCACATCTCAGGTCCAGCAGGAGCCCGGACTGCATCCTCATTTCTTGGTCACGGTGGGAGACAAACGTCTCTCCCTCTGCCCATACAGCAGCACATGGGTGCAGTGACTGATGGGGACGAATGGATCCACTTTTCTAGATGTGCAGGGGCAGCATTGGGGGAGAGCTGAACCCCAAGTCTCTCCCGCTCTTGGGTGTTTGATTCCAGAGAGGTCAGTCATGGGAGGATTATAAAAGGCTTTCAAGCTCAGGAAAATGAAGCCTGAGAGCAAAACTGTTTTGGGTCAAAGGTGGGACAACTTGTCAACTTGTCACCAGAAAATGGGAACATTTTAAAAGAGACCTGGCATCTCTTGGTTTCCAATGCTGGAATATCTTTCTGTTAGTGAGAAAGATTTTCCATGACAGAAAGGGATGATTCAGCATGAGCACAGCTGTGACGTCCTAACTGTTAAAAATATTAAGTTTAATTATTTAGAAAACATTCAGTTGCAGTTAATGTTTATCAAGGGAAGGGAGAGCTTTTTAAAACCCCAAAATAATTAGAAACAATGTCATTAAGTTATTAATTCAAAGTTCAGGACTTTTTTTCCTAAGATTTTACTTCAGCTCCTTTCACATGATACTCCTGCACCCCAAGTAAAGAGAAGATGGTCACAGATTCCATAAACCCACAAATTCTTTGGATTTTTAAGGGCAGGTTCAGGAAGGTGAAGAGGAGCTAGGCATTTTGATTTTATCTGCACTGCAGCTTTTAGAGTTTGAGGTCCTAAGAAAAACAATAACTCAGCATAAGAGAAAAGGATTCTCCATAAACAAGAACCAGCCCACCCAAAGGAATCAGATCAACAAAGACTCAGACACTGACATTATTGAAAACAGAATATAAGCATGGTTTTTTAATCTGCTTAAAGAAAGTAAAGGAGAGAAATAGAAATATGATAAGGGAGTAAGAGAATCTCAAAACCAGCAAGGCAGGTTTAGGGAGGGAGGGAAGGTAAATAGGATTTTTAGAAACAGAAATACAATAATTAAGATTTTAAACTAAATGTGGTGGTTCATGCCTGTAATTCCAGCACTTAGGAGGCTGAGGCAGGAGAATCACTGTGAGTTCGAGGCAAGCCTGTGCTAGAGTTGGTTTAAGGCCAGCTGAAACACATAGCAAGACCCAGTCTCAAAAAAAAAAAAAAGAAAGAAAAGAAAGTATTAGACAGTCAAAATGAGAATTGCTGCATTGAAAGGTAATTCAAATGATATTACTCAGAAAACCAAGACAGAAAGAAAACCCTTGAAAATATGAAACCAAAACAACAATGTGGGAAGTGGACTGAAATATAGATGAGCGGAGTTCAAGGAGAAGAGAGAAATGGCAGCAGGTTTTGAGAGTTCTGGGAATTTGTTAAAAAGTTCTAAAAGAACCAGCTGATCCACCTTAAGAAGCCCAGTAAACTGCAGTCAGGAAGAGCAAAAGCAAACCTTTCCGGTCACATGTCAGTGAAAATGCAGGATATGGAGTGACAGAGACCATTCCAAAAACTAAGTGAGAAAGACAAGACAATTAGCGACAGCCGATTTCTCAGCTGCACCAATAAGTTCCAGAAGACTGCACTATCATGTCCAAGTGCTAAGGGGGGAAAAAATAGAGAACCTGCCAACCTGTTATAGTTTGTGTCTGGATGTCCCCCCAAAGCCTCGTGTGGTCATGGGGCCAGGCCTTTCAAAGGCGGCTGAGTCTAGCATTTGTGATTGGTCCATTGTCTAGTGCTGGGATTGGTGATGCGAGTGCTGTACCCACCCAGGATTGGGGCACTGGCATACAGCATAAGGGAGGGAAGGAGGTGTGCCCTTTCCCTTTTGCCCTTTTGCTCTTGTTGCTTGCAGCAGCCAGTGAATAGCTTCTCCTTAGCCACGCCACCCTGCCTTGGAGCCAGCTGAGTATGGACTGAAACTCCACAAAAAGTAAGCTAAATAAAAGCTTCCTTCATTTTGGGTGTCAGATTATTTTGTCTTAGCAACAAGAGGAAAGTAACCAAGACAATGAGTGATGATGAAATGAAGATATTTTCAGCAACAAAACCCAACCTAAACAAGTTCACTTCCACAAATCAACAAATTCTACAGATTCTCATTCCGTAAACACTGCCCAGTCCAGACCAAGTGTGCTTCTCTCAACAGTCCATGCTCTATTTTCTTAGAGTGTGTAGTTTAAATGCTGCCTAATAAACCTCTTTATGACTCTTAACAAAGAAGGGTTCACTTCCAACAAGACTCCATGGAGGAAGGGCACCCTCAGCAGGGGGCTTGAGATGGGGGAATAAAGAAGGAAAGTGTACCCTACAGCAAGCACAAACCACCCTCCCCCACACACAAGCACCTCCCTTCCGCCTGCCCAGGGTCACCCTCCAGCGCCCCCTCTCTGCTGTCATCCAACACCATCCATCTTCCCCTCCTCCAGATCATTCCCATTTATAAGTCAAATGCTTCTATTTCTTCCATCTAAGAGAAAACCCTTTCCTATCCTCCAGTACTGCCCTGGCCCTCTACTTCCTGCCTTCCACTCATTTCCTCCTAGCCTCTCTGGAGCCAGCTCCGGTCTTCTGTCTCCACTGGGGGACTGAACCTGCACTTGTTAGTGACTTTCTCACTGCTAGATTAAGGGCCAGTTCCCTGTCCTCCCCAAAGGTGAGCTGGGGGTGGCCTTTTGTCCCTGGACCTCATTGGATCCATTTCTTGAAGTTGCCAGACTAAAGCACCACAAACTTGGTTGACTTATAACCAACAGAAACCTGGGCTCTGGCAGTTCTGGAAGATGGATGTGTGAAGGGGTCGCGTCCACCCTCTCTCTGGAGGCTCTGGACAGTGCTCCCTCGTCTGGCCTTCTGGTGTTCACCAGCAACCTGTGGCAACATTGTCTGGCAGCTATGCCACTCTATTCCTGTCAGTTCACATCTTTCTCCCAGTGTGTCTGTGTCAAGTTTCCTCTTCTTAAAAGGACACCAGTCCTATTGCATTTAGGGCCCACTCTGATCCAGTATGCTCTCACTGTAACTCGACTGGAAAGTCCAAGAATGGAGCTAATAGAGCCAAGAGCTCAGGACCTCTGTTGTATCTGGTTTTTTTAATATATAACTTTATATTTTCTTCCTCCAAAAAAGACTCTAAAACATTGTGTATGCCTCAGGCTCATCAAGCAGGAATATACACCTGAAACCTCACAAACTTGGAATCTGACAGCCTCACTGAGCTTTGACACATCCCAATTTCAGTTTGCCCAAAGCAGAGCTCCCACTCTCCCTGCTAAATGGCTCCTCCTGCAATTCCTGCATCTCTGCTGATGCCTATTCTCTTCCTGCAGGTGCTGAGGACAAACACCCTGGGGAACACCCTTGGCTCCACCCACGTCTGATCTTGCAGGAAATGTGGGCTGAGCCTCGGGCCACTTCCGCCCCTACCTGCGCAGACTGTCACCTCTTACCCAGATTGCTCCCTGGGTCTCCTCACTGTCCCCTTTCTCTTCCTGCCCCCACATGTTCCCCACATGTTGCAGAAGTGAGGACTCCAAGCCCAGCAATGGATCCTCACAGGGCAGGGCAGAAGCCAAAGCCCCCAAGGCCCTCTGGGCCCTGGCCCTTCCCATTCTGTGACCTCATGGCCCAGCCTCCGGGCCTCCTGCTGCCTTTGCACATGCCCAGCAGGCTCCCACCTTCAGGCCTGCACTGACGTCCCTTCCCTGCCATGCTCCTCTCCAGAGGGGCCCAACTACCACATTCCTGTCAGCGGGCCATCCCCAGGCACAGCAGTGAACCGAAATTTGCAGGTCCTTCCTTTCCCTCATAGTAACTGCCTCCTTCTAGTATCTTCTCTAATTTACCCAGCTGGCATGTAAGGCCCACAAGGCTGGGGACCAGTCTCTGTCCTGCTCATTGTACATTCTAAATGCCTAGAACAGGGGCCAGCACATAGTGTTCAACAAATATTTGTTGAAGGAGAGAATGGAAATATTAGCTGTAAGATGATAATGATAATGATGTCTATTTTGTGGAGTAGAAAACAGTGGGGACATAATTAACATCTTCACAGACAGGTGGGGAGGGCCGGGAGTGGATTTTCCATGGTAAATATAGTACTAGAGAAGACGGTCAAACTGCTGCTTAATCTTAGACTCTGTTAAGTTACATGTCCACGTCAGAATTTCTAGGGTAATCATTATAGACATACAGGTTGCACCTTCTGAGCCATAGAAATTTTTAAAAAATGAGAAAGGGGAAAACAGAAGCTCAGTCAACTGAAAGCATGACTGGAAAGGAGAAAAAAAAAAGTCAGACATTCAAAGAAACAGCAGATAGTGCCAGATTGCAATAAATGAAAGTAAGATCAGTGAGGATAGCCCATCCCGACAGATTCAATTCTCAGAATAAAAGAGACTATTACCAGCTTTGATTAAAGATAAAATCTAGGTGTGGACTATTTAAACCTGACATAACTAAATCATAAAGAAAGAAATGTTTGAAGGAATGGAAAGAGTTATACCAAATACTAACCAAAAGACGGTGGATAGAACACATGCTAAGACCAAAACTGTTGCCACAGCTGAGGAGGGTCGGTATGTATTGAAGAAACAATCAAGAGGAGACACAATTCCAAACTTGTATGCCCAATAACACAGCCTGAGAACAATTAAAGCAACACAGGGTAGAAATTCAATGAGAATACAACTGATCTGTTATCATAGTGTGAAAAGTTAGAATCCATGTCTTCATATTGGGTTGATCAAATTTTAAAAAAGGAAAAAATTACAAAAGGTGTGAATAGCGCAACGCACTTGGCCACCTCTGCAAAGCCCTGCCCCCCACACGCTGGATGCTTCCTCCGCTAGAAATCCCATCCCAGGACACTTGAGAGAGACGACACCTCCCGGAGCACAAGCTCTAATCACGGGGTGGTCAGGACGGAGAGTTACTCTGCCATCCCTTCATTCATCCAGTGTTCACTGGGCAACTACTCAGGGCTGTGCAGTGCTATCTGCACTTCCCACACCTGCTCAGAGTTGTGCATGTTCTGATGGGCCACTTCTGGGGAAGAGAAAAAGCAGCAATTAGAAAGCACAGCACAAAAAGCCCTGGCTGGCATTGGGGGTGCAGAGAGTAGAGGAAGAAGAAGGAGGAGGAGGAGGAAGGGGAGGGGAAGGGAAGGGGGAAGGAAGGGGAGAGGAGAGGGAAGGGAAAAGTAGAAGTACAGTTTTTCATATGGGAAGGGGATCAAGAGTTGGACAGAGCAAGGGAGAGAATGGTACAAAAAAATTGCCGTGTGTTAGGTCCCTGAGTAAACTCCCTGTGAAAATGTAACCATAATGCGTTGCAAACGTGCTAATGGGAATATATTAATTTTTTAAGAATTGGCTGGTGGGGATCGCCTTCCCTAGGAGGCAAACTTGGAGCAAAGACCTGCAGGCCAGGTCCTGGGGGAGTAAAGCACCTGGACACCGGAAGTAGGCTTTCCTAGACAGCACTGGAGGAAATCTTAGTCCTCTGCACACATTTGGAAACTTTAAAACTAGCCACGAGGCTGACAGAGGAAAAAAAAGTAGAAATTAGAATATATATTGAACTAGGAGACGGTAGAAATGCTACAGACAAAAACTCATAGGTGTACTTAAAACAATAGTTTGAGGGAAAAGTATGTACTTTGAGGTATATTTTTCTCTAAAGAAGCCATGAAAAATAATTAGTTAAGTAATAGAAAAATAAAAGTAAACATAGAGAAAGAAACTGAATCAGCACAAAGAGAAGAGGAAAGAGCAGAACTGAATTTGACAACCTAGGAAACAAGCATAAGCTCAGGGAAGTCAAGGGTTGATTCCCTGAAGTCTAATCGTTCCCACATTTCTGGCAATTCTTACCAAAAGAGAAGAGGAAAGTTACAGCTACCTGTAAGGCACAAAGCAGTTAAGTAGAGATGAAACAAGGACTTAAAAGGTTAGCGAAGGTCATAAACACCTCGGTACTTACTACTTAAAAACAGGGGAAATGGACAAACGGCTAGAAAAAAGGGCAAATGTGTGCATTTTGGAGTCAAGTGCAACTCCAGAAGAAAGAAAATGACGTGGGAGATTTGCGTCCCACCAGCAGTGTCCGAGTGTCCTCTTTGGGGTGACTGTTGATGTTGGTGGGAAACAGCCTCCTGGCTTTATAAATGGACCGTTACTGGAAGACATCCACACCTGTCCATGCCATGCTGCCCATGCCTGCTTTCCACAGAGTCCAGCATCTGCAACAGGGACCTCATGGCCAGCAGGCCTGAACTGCGTATTTGCTATTTGTCCCTTTAGGGAAAGGTTGCAGACCTCTGCTTTACATCAGGAATAAACAGCCAAGGGAAAATAACAGGCAATTGAAAGCCCGGTGTGAAAGCCAGAGAGCTTTTGAG
The DNA here is from genome assembly GCA_004027455.1 of Hydrochoerus hydrochaeris. NCBI lineage: Eukaryota > Metazoa > Chordata > Mammalia > Rodentia > Hydrochaeridae > Hydrochoerus > Hydrochoerus hydrochaeris. Next base: position 246,869 of record PVLA01002573.1, on the reverse strand, counting down.
CAGGGCTCATAAAGCCCAGAACCAAGCCAGGGTCTAACAAACCAAGCAGGTGAAACAATGCATAGGGAACAGTGCAGCTGCTGTGGTCTGTTACGCCCAGGTCAGGCACTAGGCTCAAAATCTGGGAACCCTGACACCTGGGATGCAGACGTCTGCACACATGTTCGCAAAGATTTTGACTCCTGAAGCCTCTTCTTGATCTTCCAAGCCTCGGAAGTGTCCGCTCCTTTTCCAAGGAACAGTACAGAAGTTTCTGCCTCCCAAGGTAACTGGTGGCACAATCCCGGACATGTTCCCAACTTTTCCTGCTGAAGAGGGGGCGATGGTGGGGATAAGCAGCAGTGTAGCCCGGGGGCAATGTGCCAGGCCTGATGGCAGAAGGACGGGGTCTCCAAAGTCCTGGTCCAATCTGTCCTGCCAACAAGGAGGAAGCCATGGGAGGGTGGATTCTGCGGGTGCCTGGCCATGGGCACCTGACCATACAATTGGATCGTGAAGAGGCATTCTCCTGAGCTCTAACACTGCAGCAAGGACACCGGGGAGATGGCTCCTAAAACGGTGCAAAAAGAGATGCTGAAATGCCAGGAAGGCCCTGGCAGAAAGCAGAGGAAGGGATGAAAGCAGCCAGAGCAACTGGCTAGGATGGGCTCCAGGGAAAAGGGGGGGACACACTGTGTTCTGAGGTCACAGGAAAGGAGAGGGGAGGGGGCCCAGCATCACTAAAAAGTCCGTGGTGGCCTCGTTTGCAGGCCAGAGCTGGAGCTGAGAGGAGAGAGGCTGGTGGAGCACTTGGCCCGCAGGGAGCCATGGGTTAAGGGGCCGTAGCAGCAGAGGGTGTCTTAGCCACCGGAAGCTGAGGTTGCTGCAGGGAACTTCAAAGTCAAAGTGGCAGCCAAAGACCTGCTGAGAGTCATCGTGAAGGTTGTCAGAACACAGGGAGCGGTGGGCGGGCAGCTGACCAGCTTGTGTATCAGAAGAAATCAAGGGCGGATGCCCTGGAGGTAGAGGCACAAACCTTTACCCCAGCTCCAGAGTCAGCTTTTCTTCCTGGAAGTCACTGGAAGCAGAGATGGTCAGATGCCCAAAAGAGGACCCTGCACCCCCATAGTAAGTGCACCCTCAGAGATGAGTCCTCACTCTTTCCCAGAGTGCTGGCCACCATTTGTGTAGGGACCTGTGACCTGGGGAATACTTAGGTATTTTGAGGACTGTTGGACACAGAAGCCAAGTTGACACTGAGACTCAGAAACCCCAAGTGTCACTATGGTTCCCCTGTTAAGTCAAGAGCCTAATAATAAATGGAGTCCTGAGGCCCATTGGTCTCCAGATCCACCTGAAAGCCACGTCCCCTGTCCTTAAATGAATGAGGTGTGACTGAAAACTGTGATGAACGTTTAGATTAAAGAAGAATTTATTACCTCAAAGGCACTGCCGTCATCCTCCTCAGAACATCCCACTTGTCCAGACACTTTCTCCGTCTTCCTTGCACGTTCTGAAGCAGTTCTGGAAATCCTCTCTCGCTTCTCTTTGTGGCTGCCTCAATGTCCTGAATTGACTCAGAACCTCTACTTCCACGGTCATTTTCAATTTGGGGAAGAGTGAGAAGTCAAAGGGTGCGGGAGGTGGTGAACGGGGCAGATGTTTTGCACGAGCCCGTCTCGCCTTCAGGTGGCACCGGCGACAGCATCATGGCATTTCTTCATCACAGCTTGTGAAAGACACTCAGGAAAGAAGGCTTCCAGGGCGGCCTCAGGAAGTGGAAATAACAGTGGGATACTGTGCGCAAAGCCAGGTGAGTTAATCTTTTTAATTTTTACTGAAGCCTTTACCGAAGCCTCACAACAGGCCTCTGGCCTGTGAGGTATGAGGGGTAGAGAAGGTACTGGAGCTTCTGAAGGAAGCAGGGACAGCGGTCTCCACCATGTCTCTGCTTAGCCCAGTGCAGCCCCTGCACTACAGATCCTGAAGGTGGCTGGGGACCACTCCAGCTCACGCCCCCAGCCAGGTGTAAACAGCTGCAGTCCTATTGACACAGCATGGAAGAACAGCTTGGTGACTTCAGTCTTTTCTAGCTCAACCAGGAAACGTTTTCATTCACACCAAACAGATAAGCATAGTCATTTACAATGAACGATCAACAACTCTGGGCGGAATGGGGATAGACGACATCAAGAGCAAGACAAAGATGCCTGTGAGCACCATTTCCATTTGATAGTGCATTGGAAATCCTAGCCAGTGTTATAAAGCAAGAAAACAAAATCAAAGGCACAAAGATCAGAGAAGAAGAAGTAAAATTTCATTGTTTGTAGATGACACAACTGTATATGTGGAGAACACACAGGATTCAGGGGATCAGCTATTAGACTGAGTAAATAAATTTGGCAAGGATGCTGGATACAAGGTCAACACACAAAAACAGGAATCATATTTCTCAGCAGCCATAGGATGTGAAATGAAAGTTTTAATATACCCAGAAAGATCTAGTATAGCATCAAAAATATCAACGCCCAAGGAATAACAAAAGAAGGAAAGGACCATATAGTTCATTTTAAGTTTACTGAGGGCATAGACCTCATTTTGCTCACCCTTGAAACTTCCCAGCATTTGAACTATGTCTGACCCATGAAAGATGCTCCCTAAGTCTTTGTTGAATGAGTGAGTGAGTGAATGAATGAATGGAAGAATACTTGCACCCATAATGTTTTACTGTCTTAATAACACCCACCCTTCCTGAGATCTCCATGTCAGTGTCACTTCCTGGGTGAAAGCTCACCTCACCCCTGCACCAGGGCAAGTACCTACTCTTGCACATCTCCTTAGATGTGCTCACAATCATTGCACTCAGGTCACTGATCATATCTACTTTCCCAACAGACCACTATGAGGACCAGAAATGAGCCTGGGGCAGGAATTGCCCCAAGAGATTCACCGACTGAATGTGTCAGTGTGGCCTGCACATCCAGCCATCCGTGTCCCCCTACCCAACACACACAGCTCACGCTGCTGCCTCCATCGCTTCCCTGCTTTCCCACACCAGGCAGCCCTGTGCTCATCCCACCCCTCCGCTCATTCGCCCATGTATCCCGAGGCACCCCAAGCTCCAGGCACTAAGCTAAACCTAGTGGGGCAGCAGTGAGTGAGACACAGGGAAGCCAAGAGCTGCTTTCCTTGGTAACAGGTGGGGCTGCCTCACAGCAGAGAGAAAGATCTCCTTGTCTGCTTGCAGAGGAGAAGGGTCCTCCCTTTTTACAGCATTTTATGTAATCCCCCAAATAGCTGAGGAAAAACATGCTTCCTGTCCTTCTTGTCACATGCAATCATCCTCTCCCATGGAATTCCAATTTGGTGGCTCTCTCAGCTGAGTAGTCATCTCAGGAAACCCCATTAATACAGTCAGAGCTTGTAGGAGCAGTGATTCATTTAATACCAAAATGGAGGAGAAAAATCAATAATACTTAGCTCTGGTCACATTACATTTTTCTGTAACCCAGGCAAGTGTCTCTTATCAACATCCCTCCAGCCCCCAAATGTTTCTGAACCTCCCTGGCCTTCACCCCCAGCCCCATTAAATTGTCCAGTGCTGTGTTTTATTTATGACATACCAAACGACCACCCAGAAGAAAATCCCTGCAAACTCATCACCAGGCAAGCTCACCAGCTCCAGTGGACCTTTATGGGCAAGTCCAACACATGCCACCTGGTGTGTCCCTGAGCTGCTCACTTAGCCATGCAGGGCTGTCCCACTTCTTTGGAGGGATGTGAGCTATTTTCTAACAGTAGTGAATTCTGAACCAGGCAAGGGGCTTCTTGGTGCTGCCCAGACATTCTGGGCTCTGATACCAGCTATGCAACACAACTGCTCCCTCTTTCTTTCAAGTTGCCAGCTCCACATATCTGCCCTTTCCCCCTGGGCTTCCTGTCACCTGACACAGGCATGCTGCCCCTTTGCCATGAGGGCTCTGATGATGGTGTTTGAAGGCACCGGGTACCCAGGAGTACACAGACTCAGAGCACTTCCAGCTCATTCAAAACCCCTCTGCATGAGTGTCCTACCTTCCCACAGCAGCAAACCTGCAGACAGTGCTTGCCACATCAGTGGCTGCACAGCGATGAATGCATTTGGCCCTTCTTCTTTCCATTTTGCAGATGAAGTCAGGGAGCTCAGAGAGGTTAAGCAACTTCCATGGGGTCGCACAGATTGATCTCAGATTACTCACTTTGAACAACTGAGCTATTAGCTGATCAAGCAGCTCCAAGTTTCCAGGCCCTGGTTATCACAGAGCTGGGCCCCACATAGCCACCAAATGTAGGTGCACCCTCTGCTGTTTGGGGGACCCTTAGTCTTCTGGCAGTTTCAGCTCAAAGTCTACATCCTCAGTGTTGCAGCTTCCTGCATGGGGCCTCTGGCATCTTCCTCCTCTGTCACCCACACATACATCCTTCCTTCCAGCGGCTGGGTGTAGAGCACTGCGTGTCTTACTTCACACACTCTATCTCATTTACGCTTTGAAGTATCTCTACCGGGTTGAACAGTGTCCCTCCAAAATCCATCCAAAGGTGACCTTCTTTGCAAATGGGGTCCTTGGAGATGGACTTAGTTAAGATGAGGCCATTTCAGAGTAGAGTGGGCTTTAAATCCAACTACTGGTGTCATTACAAAAACATCACATGAAGACAGGGAGAAACACATACAGGGAAAGCCAGATGGGGTCATAGACTGTCTACAAATCAAAGAGCACCAAGGACTGCTGGTGCACCTGGCTGCCTCCTTGGTTTTGTATTTCTGGTCTCCAGAATGACAAGACAATAATTTCTGCTAGCTAGTTTGCAACCTTTGGTTATAGCATCCTCAAGAGTCCTAAGACTAGAACAGCCCCAGTGGGCAGGTGAGGTACAAGGCTCAGAAAGGTTTAGAGAGCTGTCTGCATTGCCCCAGCTCAGGAGTGACAGGGCAGGGTGAAGTCCAGACCTAGAAGCCCACTCTGAACTGCTGCATCTGGCACTGTGCACCTCCTTGGCCTCAAGGTCTCAAAGCCCCTGCACAGAAACACCACACCAGATTCTGCTCCCATACACACGGGTGCAGGCCAGTCCCCATCCCAGGCCCAGACAAGTCTTGGGCTGATGTCTGCAGCTCCATAGCCCAAAGGTTCCTTTCCCTGAGGCATGGAGTCTGAGGCGCATGGGTAGACTCAACACGAGCCTTGGTCCCAGAGCTGCTCTGAAGTCAGCAGCTGCCAGCTGCTTTCCAGGAGAAGCAGCAATGAAATTGGACCTCGCAGCACGTTCGCATCCGCTCTGTGTGTTCTCTAACACCCATCACCAGCCGTGGAGTCTGAAACCCCTCCAACAGCCCCATGCTTGCTGCGTTCCCTGAATCTAATCACTCCTGCTGCCCATGTCTCAAGGTTGTGTCTGTCCTTCAGCCAGTGTCTTGGGATGATTCTGCTTGATGCTTGGAGGGGGAGTTAGGTTGATGGTGGTCACAGGTGGTTACTGCCAGGTCTCAGTGGAACAGCCATGGACTGAGGGCCCCGGAAAGGCACACCTGAAGCCGAGCCCCATAAATGCAGAATGAAGGTAAGGGATTATAAAATACAAGGAGAAAATTATAGCTGTCAGAAATGTGAAAGGTTTGTCAATAGCACACGGAAGCAGCCACCTCAATCGTGAAACCGGAGTCACGATTCAATTCCATTTGTTACAGGGTGATTCGAGAGCACGGCTCTCTTTCTTCCTCCTGTTTGCCCTTCCCTCTTCCATTGCAGCTTATGGTACACATGGTTTGGAATTATTATTGGGAGCCATCACTTAAGGCACCTTGTTCTGAGATGAAGAGAAGCAGTAACACCCTGCTGGGAAGTGGTGATTGAGGACCATGGACAGCGCCTCTGAGTGAGGACCCAGCCTGGAACCCTACCATTCTCCAGACACCTATGTCCCAAATCTTGAGGCCCTGCTGCAGTCAGAACCTCCAAGACCCTTCCCTAACCAGACACAGCAGTGTCGCTTCACACTGTTGTCCTCTCCGGCCCCTGCCAAAGGAGCTCTGGGCCGAGGCATCAGCTGGAGGGAAAGCTGTCACACAGGTGGAGAGGCGAGACTGGGGGCTCTGAGAGCACAGGCTGTGGGGTGACTGGGAGGTGGACCTCTGGCCTGGGGGAGCCTCAGCTTGGGAATGAGTCCTTCCCAAGGGAGAGAGTGTGCTCGTTTTGCAGACAGTCACCTCTTGGGAGGAGCATGGTTGGCTTCCCCACCTGTCCAGGGGTGGGGTTTAGATTCCTGATACAAAAATGCCTTCAAAATGTGTCACCTGTGAACCAAGTGGCCCTTTTGTGCCTCTCACAGCTCTCTATGTGCTCTTCTGCCTGCCTCCTTGCTGGGCCCAAGGAGACAGCCAAGAAAGCCACCTTCCCCTCTGTCCTTCTGCCTCCATGTGTCCTGTTCCCCCTTGTACACATCCTCTCTCGCACGTCAGGTTAAACTTATGAGCTTGCAGTGACATCTAAGATTACTGAAGGCAATTTGATCATGTTTTTAAAATAAACCTGCCTAGACTCTGGCTTTAATATGAAGGGGTAAATATGTGGCTACCTTCTACTCTAGAAGATCATCCACTCTCAATACTAAAAAGAACAGGAGAAATACAAACTTAGAGTTTGAGGTGCATAAATTTTTCTGAACCTCTTTCATGCTGACCACTGTAACAGCTCTAACAAGGTCCCAGGACATCTATGGGGCCATAGGAAGGCACCTCAAGAGGATTTCTGTGACGTTCATCAATACAGAGAGCATTTGTCCCTGGGCACAAAACCTGGGTGCTTGTGTTCAAAACAACAAAAACAGGACTCAACTACTGTCAGCACAAAACTGCCAGGATTCATGGTTGGTCCAGACAGCTGGGGTGAAGGGTGAGAGAGGAGGTCAGACCAGGAGCTGGATACGTAGCTTCCCTGCAGCCTATTTCAGTCACTGGGAGAAAGTATATGAGTAGTCACAACTCTGTCTAAAAACCTTCACCTTCCAAGGAAAAATCTAGGCTAGCCTGAAACCCTAAATTCAATCACCCCCCAGGAGAAAAATGCTTTCAAAGAACAGATTGGGGGTCGAGGGTCAGGAAATTCACTTTATTGAAAGACTAGAAATATCCAAAAAAGGAAACAGGATCCCAGGACTATGACAATACAGGAAAGAAGTAGGAACAAAATAAAATCAAACAGATGAACAACACTCACCAGAAAAATGTCACAGAGCCTTAAAAGGCTGTTGGCCAAGTACGATCATCATTCCAAGCATGTGAAGGAAACAAGTGCCTCTTAAAACAAAAACGCAAAGCAGAGCTACAAAAGCTCAGGAAAGCCCAGAATGGGAGCAGAAGGAGCTGAAGCATGAGTTAGCAGTGCTCAGGAGAGAAGCAGAAGGAAAACGAAATGAAGTCATCCAAGCCAGGAGGACCCACTGGAAGGGGCCCTGGGGATAGCAAACCTCCTGGAAGACAGTAAAAAGCAGACAGGACAGCACCCAGCAGTGAACAAGGCCTGCAGGAGCAGCTCTGGTTCTGGGAAGGATGGAACAAGATGCTGACCACTGCTGTGAGACTCAACAGATCTGGGCCGCAGCTGGAAGATTCTGAAAACCAACAACTAGTAAGGGGAGAAGCGCAGAGCTAGAATACCCCAGAATCAGCCTTGGGCTCCCGGTGCCCTACATCCCCAGGCATGGATTCCAGCAGCTTGGAGCTGGGGAAGAGCCACCGCTGAAGCTCACAGAGCAAGGCAGGGGAACCTGGCTCACAGAAAGAGTGAATAAAAAAAACCCCACTTTTCTTCTTTCCCTTCACTTGCACTGCAGACCCTGGCAATCCCTGGCAGCAGTGGGGCCCCCAGAGGTGCCTGAGACCACAAGGAAATGTCATCACCAAAAGGAAGGTCTGTGGCCCCAAGAGGAAAGAGACGTCTTGCTTGTTGCTTTACTTGTCCCAGATCTATGCTGTGGCCCCAGATGTGGGTGCAAACATGAGGTGTGTGGAACAGGGCAGGGTAACTAAATCCCAGCTTTCTGCCACAGGGCTGAACGAAGAGGCTCAGGAGAGTTTGAAGGAGCTGCTGGTAACCTCTGGAGCTGTGGCGTCAGTGGTCACCCATGTGCACCAATTGACTGCAGAGATTCACAAGGCAGGACAGTGGCTGGAAAGGAAAAGCCTTTAGACACAGAAGTAACAGGGAAACCACAGTTCGTGGGAGCACAGCTGAAACCTGCAAGCGGAGCCCCTGGGACTGGCCATCTACTGACAGACAAATCCACATCCTCCTTCAAACCTAGAGCTTCATAATGTAATATTTAACATGCACAGAATACAACCCCGAGTTGGCTGGCACAGTGAGCACTGGGAAAATCTCAACTTTCATAGAAAAAAAAAAAATACATGCGTGGTGGGATTATCTGGCAGAACTTAAAATAGCTCTTATGAAACTGTTCCAAGAACTAAGGGTAAACACTCTAAACAAATGTTGAGATAGAAAGCCTCAGAATAGAGATGGAGAACACAAACAAGAACCATATGGAAATCCTAGAACTGAAAATTCACTGGGTGGGTTAAATAATGAAATGGAGATGATGAAAACGAATGAGCCTAGATAACTTCAATAGAAGTTATTCAATCTGAACACAGAGGAAAAAAGAATGTGCAGAGAGGGGAGGAAGCCAAGCCTTAGGAACGGCAGGACAGTACCAAAAGTTCTAACATCTGTATTACTGCAGTTCCGGGAGAAGACGAGAAAGACCACGGCGTAGCAAAAAGTATTTGAATGAACAAACATAAATGTACAGATTTGAGAAACTTTGTCTACTTCAAGCAGGATAAATCTAAGAAATTCATAATCAGACCTATCAGAACCAAACTGCTAAAAATTAAAAACAAAGAGAAAATGTTTGGAATGGCCAGAGGAAAATGGCGCATTGTTTGCAGGACAGAGGGCAGTCAGCTAGGTCCACTGGTCAGGCGGTTCCCACCCTGGCTTGGCAAAGACAGTTTTATCAAACATAATCACAGCTATTTCAGTGATTCAATGGCAGAATTAAACAACTGTGACACAGACCTTGGGGCTGCAAAGCCAAAACATATTCACTATTGGCCATTTACAGAAAAGTGACCACCAACTTCCTTTTATAGAGAATAATAATTTGAATACCAGAAATCATGAAAGCCCTAAAGAAATGAAATGAAATTGTAAAGCAATAAAAGAAAGAACTGTCAACTTGGGATTCTAGAGTCAGCAAAAGTATCTCTCAAGAATGAAGGTGAAATAAAAGTAGTATCAGTTGCAGGAGAGCTAAGAGAATGAGTTTTTAGGAGACTTGTGCTAAGAAATTGTTGAAGGAAGTTCTTCAGGTAGAAGGGATGTTACTGTCTCAGTCATTTACTTCCTTGCTAGGACAAAACACCTGTCACCCAAAACTTAAAGGAGGAGAGGTTTATTTTAGTTTATGTGTTAGAAGTTAATCCGTGCCTGGACAGTGGCATGGCAGGAAAACCTGGGCAGAAGAAAGCTGCTCACCTTATGGTGGACAGGAAGCAGAAGTCAAGGAGGGAGCCAGATAGGGAGACAAACCATTCCCGGTCACGTCCCCAGCAGCCACCTCTTCCCACTAGACCCCACCTCCTAACAGCAAGTCAGCTTTAGCGCCCCCCCATGATCTTACCACCTTCCACACCCACAAGGCTTTGAGGACCATTTTGGATGTAAAACATCCAGTTATGAACCAGATAGAAATGTGAAACGTCAAGGATGATGGAAGAGGAACAGAGCTAACCAACATCAAATCAGTACAAGAGCCTGTTCTCAGGAGTCCTGGAAACACTTTAGATGGTTAAAAGAAAAAAATTATAACACTCTCTCTCTCGGAGTTTTAATATGCATAGATACAATATCTAAAACAACTTAAATACAGGAAGAGGAACCAAAGGGAATGGTAATGCTCTACGCTCACACGAAGTGCTGAAGTATTGATTACAAGCAGGTTGTGAAAAGGTAAGTGTGTGCAATGTAATCCATGGAACACAGAAATTTATGCAAAAAGATACCATGGAGAATGGATGTAATAGAGCTGGGGATTTAGCTCAGTGGTGTAAGTGCCTGCCTGGCAAGCATGAGGTCGTGAGTTCAATCCCTGGTTTAAGAAAGAAAGAAAGAAAGAAAGAAAGAAAGAAAGAAAGAAAGAAAGAAAGAAAGAAAGAAGAAAAGAAAAGAAAAGAAAAGAAAAGAAAAGAAAAGAAAAGAAAAGAAAAGAATGGATGTAATAGAGAAGACAGAATACTGAAAACAAGTTCCAATAATACAAAATGAGGCAGGAAAAAAAAAAATAAAGGAACAAAAGCAGGAAGCAACAGGAAGCAAATAATTAAAAAGTCAACAATTGTATTAATCAGTTATTACTGCAACTATTTAAATACAAGAGGACCAACAATTGCATATTTTTATAACATAATATAGCAGGAAATACTAAAAAGACAATTTTATCAAATATATTTGATAACTTTTCTGTATATCTTAAAACATTCAATGACACAATGAACTGTTACAGCCTGGACAGTAGTACCCAGTCTCTTTCCGAATTCTTTTTGCATTACTGTTTTTCTTTAAACAGCACACTTTACACTGTGACTTGGCCTTTCCTTTTTTTCCTGTAGGTGCTATAATTTTAATAACACATCTACCCACTAAATGGTGAAGACATCAGCGATGGCATTTTGCTATCCCATATTTTTCAATTATTTGGTCTATTAGACCCAATCTAAATTGTAAATGACATTTTGAACCCCTTGTTTTGAATAAATAAACAAATGACTTCCATATTGTTTGGTCCAGAAGGTGCATAAATATTTTATAGTAATATTTTCCCTCGCTTTTTGATTATAGGGTAGCTTGTCACATGTTGGTCAACTCTCTCAGCATCATGCACTGTTATAATCATTGACTGTTACTGGAATTTTTCAGTTTCGTTTCTTTCAAATTCTATCATCTCTGTGTTGTGAATAGTTGACAATAAGGAGATATCTTTTTGCCTTTCCATTTCATAATACAGATTTCTCCTCTCTGCCATGCTAAAGTTTCTCTCTTTTCAGTTTTTTCTTTTGCAGATCTTTTGACACATCTTTCCTGTTCAGGATTGGTGTCCCAAATGTGTCTGTTTTGTATGGTAAAAGAGTTCTGGCTAAGTATAAAAATTATACCTAATGTACTATGGTAAGAGTTTTTATAGTTTATAGCACAAAATTACAGGCTATCTTTCACAAATAAAATAAAAACAGATTAATGAAAGAAAATAACCAGAACTTATTGTTAGATTTCTCTAGCAACAAACATCAAAGGTGAATACAACATTCTAAATAAAAAAGTATACAACAAATAGTTGATGTAAACCAAATAAACAGACATATTAATGTGCCTCGTCCAAACGAGAACTGACTGGTTGTAATGACACCCGCCCAAGCAGTGCTCTGAGAGTCAGTATGTAAACAAATGCATGGCCCAAGTAACACCCAGGGAGAACTGTGAGCAGTTAATACACATTGTCTAAATTCAATGGTTAAAAGAGATTGTCAGAATGGGTAATAGATGCTGTTCATAAAAAATCCACTTTGGATATAATAATATGCTAATAGGTCACACATAAAAGGATGGAAAAATATATACCATGTAAATACTATGGAAATAATGTTTGAGTGGATATATTAATATCAGACAGGGTAGGCTACAGAGCAGACTTTCTCTTTCTTTCTTTCTTTCTTTCTTTCTTTCTTTCTTTCTTTCTTTCTTTCTTTCTCCTTCTCCTTCTCCTTCTCCTCCTCCTCCTCCTCCTCCTCCTCCTCCTCCTCCTCCTCCTCCCTCTCCCTCTTCCTTTTCTTTTTCTTTTTCTTTTTCTTTTTCATTTTGGTTCTGAGAACCATACTCAGGGCCTCAGGATTGTGTTCGGGAAGGAGGTGCTCTATGCCTAAGTCAAATCCCCAATGAAAGAGTGGGAGATAATAATACTAAATGTGTACACAGGTAGACACACATTACAAAATGTACGAAGCAAAACCTTATAAAACTGAAGGGAAAATGAATGTCTATCTCACTTGGAAACTTCAGGAAGGAAAGATGTACAAGGGTACTCAAGGAAGCTGCCAAACCCAGACAGATGGGTCCAAAATCCCCTCCCAGGGGTCCACAGAGTTAGGCAACAGAAAACCACCAAAGACATAGAAAAACTCAATGACAGCACCCACCAACTACATCTAATTGGTACAGATAACACTCCACATAAGATCTGAAGAATTCATATCATTTTCTAATGTGCAAGACTACTTGCACCCAATATCATATCTTGAGCTACTAGAAAATCCTTAAGAAGTTAAAACAATCACAATCATACAAAGTATTTTCCCTGACAATGGTGGAATTAAACTAGAAATTGAAACCAAAATATCAAGAAAATCTCCAAATATTGGAGATTAACTCTTCTAAATAATTCATAGGTCAAAGAAAAAGGTCAGAGGAATTATTAAATATTTTAACTAGTCAAATAATAATAACATAACAAAACCTATGGGGTGCAGCCAAAGCACTGCTTAGAGGGAAATGCATATCATTAAATGTTTGCATTCAAAAAGAAGAAAGAATTCATTCGATACTAGAAGCCTCCTCCATAAGATGGATAACAGGAAGTAAGGAGCTGGATCGCTTTCAGATGGGAAGGGAATCAAGAAATTGATGGGGAGAGGTAGGGGATGAAAAGGAATTAAAATGCGTTATGTACATGGACCAACTTGCCATCAGGAATGCAAACATGATGTACTGTACATATGCACTAATAATAAAATAAACCAGAAAAACAAAAGCAAGCCAAAACCAAAGCAAAGAAATGCAAGACAATAAATATGAAACTAATTTGGAAATGAAATTAAGAATAGGAAAAAATAAAAGCAAAAGTCAATGAAATAAAAAGCTGGTTTGCTAAACAGATAAATAAAATCAATAAACCTATGATAAAATTGACTGAGGAAAAAGAAAGAAGATAAAAACTACTTATTTCAGAAATAGGAGAAGACAGATCAGAACCCCCCCAGCTCAGCTATTAAAAAGGTAATAAGGGAAAACAATTCCACACACATAAATTCAACATGTAGATGAAATGAACCACACCTTGAAAAACAAAAACTTCCAAAATTTACATGAGATACAATGAGTACCCTGAATAGCCCTATAAGTACATGTGCTTAGTAATTTCAAAGTTTCTGAAAAACAATTCTTTACACTCAGATGGTTTCCCTAGAAGATTCTACTAAATACTTAAGTTAGAAATTCATTCTACACAATCTCTTCTAGAAAACTGGAGAGGAGGGAAGCCTTTCCAACTCATCTTATAAACATTATCTTGATAATAAAATCAAAGACAAGAGAACAAAAGAAGACTGCAGACCAATCTTCCTCAGGATAATAGATGTGAAAGTCCTCAAAATAATGCTAGGGAATCAACACAACATTGTATAAAAAGAACAATATATTGTGACCAAATCAAATTTACCCTGGAAATATAAAACTCATTCAATATGAAGAGGTTAATCACTGCAGTCTACCATATTAATAGTCTAGCTGTTAAAAACTTATGTATTTGTGCCTGAGCATGGTGGTGCACCCTGGAATCCTGGCACTCGGAAGGCTGAGGCAGTGGGATCATTGTGAGTTCGAGACCAGCCTGGGCTACAAAATGAGTTCAATGTCAGCCCGAAATGCAAAGAAAAACCACATCATCATGTGAATTGATGAAGAGAAGGAAGTTTAACAAATGCCAATCGTGAAAAAATCTTATTGAACTACAAATGGAAGGAAATCTCTTCAATCTGAGAATGACACCTACAAAAACCCTGTAAGTAATATCATACTTCATGGTGCAAGTAGAATTCTTTCCTTATAATATTGCACACAGGGCAAAGATACCCCCTCCCACAACATCTGTTCACCATATGAAAATCTTAGCCAGTGCAATATGATAAGAAAAAGAAATACGAGGCATGCAAATGCGAAAGGAAAGAATTAAATCATGCTGTTTTCAGAAAACATGCTTGTCTACACAGAAAAGTCTAAGAAAATTACCAGAAAAGTAAACACTCTTAGAACTCAAGTGAGTTTATGTAGGTCACAGGATACAAGGCCACACACAAAAACTATATAGAGTATACACTAGCAATGAATTACTGGAAGGCAAGTTTTTAAAAGTACTATTTATAATAGCTATTAAAAATGAAATAGGTAAAATTGTAACAAAATATACATACATAGCAAATGTATACTGAAAAATATACAATACCAATGAAAAGAATTTTTTAAAAGACTTAAATAAAGCCAAACATGGTGATGTACACTTATAATTCCAGCAGCCTGGGAGGCTGAGACAGGAGGATCACAAGTTGAGCTGAGCTAGGGCAACTTAGAGATTTAGGAAGACACTTCTCAAAATAAAAGTAAAAAGGGGGTGCTCAGTGCTAAGGCCGTGGGTTCAATCCCCAGTACTGAAAAGCATAGTCTGAATGAAGAGCTGTACTGTAGTCTTGCATTAGAAGACTTAGCGTAGCAAAGATTTCATATTTCCCTTGAGGTGATCTACTGGCCTCACATGATACCAGTCCAAATTTCACAGGATTTCTTTTGTAGTTACAGACAAGCTGACTCAAAAATTTATATCAAAAGGCAAAAGAACTAGAATAAGCAAAACAATGTTTTAAAAATATATCTGGGGAACTAGGACTACCCAATGTAAAATTTATATGCAGCTGCAGTACTGATGACAATGTGATCATGGAAATTCACAGCATATAGAGTGATGGATCAGGGCAAAGACATAAGAAATAAATTCCACAAATATAGATGGTTGATTTTTCCACAGAGGTGCATAGCAAATTTGATGAAGAATGGATAGTTTTTGTTTTCCCTAAGCGGCACTGGAGTAGGAGGTTATCTATGTGCAAGAAACAAAAACTTCTTCGATCTAAACCACACACTTTATGTTAAAAAATCTTAACATAGATCATTGACATGAAAATTATCCAAGGCTTTAAAACCACAGAAGGAAATAAAAATTGTGGCTGGATACCTTCCCCCCTAAATTTCCACAGAACTCTCATCTCTTCAGCTCCTTGCTGCCCTGTCCTGACCATTCAATGTAAAATTGCTTCTCTCTCCTGATATCTTCTCTCTGCCACATTTCCCTCTATGACTCTACCTAGCATGTTATATTCTAGTTTCATCCCTTTCTCTAACAGGAGGACTATACTTCCAGCACCTAAAACAAAAGGCTACTTAACAAACATTCACTGGGTGAGGGAAGCATTGTAATTATCCAACATAAGGTAGGGGAAACACATGGGCTGCTACCTAGCTGTTAAAAACTTATGTATTTGTGCCTGAGCATGGTGGTGCACCCTGGAATCCCAGCACTCGGAAGGCTGAGGCAGTGGGATCATTGTGAGTTCGAGACCAGCCTGGGCTACAAAATGAGTTCAATGCCAGCCCGAAATGCAAAGCAAGACCCTGCCTCAAAAAGACAAAAAAAAAAAGTATTTGTATGACATAAAGCAATGTGCATGACAGTCATGAGTAGAACCAACCATGTATTTTATGAAAATGAATGTGATGGGTGTGTATACTCTGAGTTGGGAGGGCTTTACTTTCAATAACTTTTAATAGGATGTTACGGTTCATGTCTAGATGTCTCCCCAAAACCTCATGCGGTCATAGGACTTCTTCAGTGGTGGCTGAATCTAGAGTGTGTGATGCTGGGATTAAGGGTGTGTGATTAGTAAATTGGTCCACTGGACTGGCACAGTTCTGACTAGGATTAAGGGTGTGAGAACTACACCCACCCTAGGGCAGGTAACCTGCATACAATATAAAGGACAGAAAGAGACGTGCCTGTCTCTTGTTGCTTTTGTTGCCATGTGGGCACCATGAACTCTTCACTGCCAAGCCACCCTGCCTTGGACCCGGACTATAGACTGAAACCTCTACAAACTGTGAGCAAAATAAAGCATGACCCCTTCAACTTTGGGTGTTCAGTATTTTGTACCTACAATGAGAAAAGGAACTAAGACATATGGTTTGTATTTTTACAATAAATTATTTTTTATACCAAAAGAAAGACAAGCTATTTCCCTTTTGGAGAAGATGCCATGCCTCAATTCAGACAGTACTATACTAAAGCCGTGCTCCTTAATGGGGTGGGGGGGCTCTAGCTGCTATCTTAGCTACTAGGCAGCAAATAGGAAGACACTAAGTAACAGTAACAGTGGTCATAATAGTTAATGCTTACTGAGTGCTTAGTCTGTGCCAGGCTCTTCCGGACATGAACGCTTTACCTGTAGTAACGCAGAATGCTCCAGGGATGACCAAGGTACAGCTGTGCTCACAGCGGAGAACGTGGATGCACAGAGGTCACAGGGTCTGTCCATGGTGATCCTGGCCCCTCAGGACCGGGGTACCCCTTCCGCTGGCCCTCATCACACCCCACTGACCAGCTTGGTGACTCCACATGCCTAACAGAGCAAAGGCATCGAGCAGGGAGCCCACGCCTGAGAGGGGCCCCCTGAGGGTTCCCTCAAGAGGGAGGGCCCTTGTGAGGGCCCCTGGGGTGGGGAGAGCACAATAGGGGCTCAACCTGGAAAACAGATGCAGTGACCCAGCCTCTTCCAGCACAGCAGATGCATGAGGAATTGCAACTCTTCTCACCGCACATATTATAGGTGCATATTTCATTACTCTCAGCATTGCATATTTATAATTTAGTGGTGTGTAAAAATTTATAAAGGCACAACTAGTGGTTAGTTAATGACAGCTACCATGGCAGCCCATATTTAGTGTATTTTTCATGTCACAGAAGTCTGGCCTGCAACAGAATGCATAAAACAGGTGATGAAAAGAGGGGAAATGGGCCAGGGCTTAGTGACAGCTCCTCTCCTGGACTCACAGAGGCCATCCCTGGTGCTGTGGTGGTGAAGTGAGTGGCTCCAAAAGGGAGAAGGGAGGCCAGGTGTGGGAGGGGGCTGAGGGACAGCTCTCGATGAGCCAGATGCATGCGAGCCACCGCTGGCCCAGCTTCAAAGAGAAAGGATTTCTGATGGAGAATAATTAAGGCGAGAGACACCCCCCCCCCAGAGAAAGCAGTCGATGCTACTGCCATATTGACAAATGCATAATTTTATCTTGGAAAAAAGAAATCCCTTGCCTTTCCAAAAGTGAGTCCTAAAATAGCTGCCTTTCAAAGACCAGCGTCCTAATCAAGTTTTTATTCATCGGTGGCTGCAGATGAGCCTGCGTGGGCCCTGGAGTTTACCCCCGAAGCCACGGCTCTGGTCTCACAGCTCATCAATTTCACGTGGTTGATGACAGGCCTGAGCTCAGGGGCCCAGGGAGGCCCATAGCCAGCTCTGGAGCACAGAACAGCCTGGCTCCAGGTGGGGCTGGGCAGGTGGAGGCCTCCGGGCTGCAGGAGACAAGCGTTCACTGGGAAGCTGGGGGGCTCTGCTGCCTTGGAAAAGCGGACGAGGCACCTTTGCACGGCCTTGGGCCCCAGCACCGTCACGCCTGCCTTCCGTCCAAAGACCACGCGAAGGCTTTGGCATTTCCCTTCACATCTGTGCGGTGGGGAAGAGGCTTCTCCAGCTATCTGGGTGCACACGGCCAGGCTGCACACAAGCTACCCAAGGGTCAGCAGAACCAAGCACTGCTCCTGCGGGCTCACAGGGCCTCCCCAGTGCCAATCTGGGAACCTCCGCCGGGTATCCACAAGGACCAGGGAGCCGTAAGACCTCACTGCAGTCCCCAAACACAAACTCAAAGAATTTGATAAACAGAGTCATCTATTTCCACTTAGTGCAACAATTAAAACAGATCCATATTTTCCCACTATGACCCTGAACAAGTCAAACCGCACTACAAATCAAAAAAGAATAATTAAAACCCACACTTCTCACAATACCACAGAGTAAGGCAATTACAAGACACTTCTAATGAGCAATTTATGTAATTTAAAAAGTCAGCCCCATAAAATGCAAAGAACACTTCAAATGAGTTACTGCCAGGTGTCCTGATGCACTTTGATCCCAGCGTCTGGCCCCTGCTGGCTGCAGCTCCTCCGTCACCCTAGCCTCGTATATCTGGCTCCCACATAATGGCCATGGAAGATTTTCTACATAAGCTCAGGCTGCGACTCATATTGAGAAAGCGCATTTAATACTGACTTGTATACAGGATGGTGGGTAATTGCCGCTAGAATCCAATGTGTGTGCTGTATCTCATCTATGATATGCAATTTAGAAGCTATATTCTAGTAAGAGAACTTTATGACTTGCTGTCATGATAAATAAAAGTTTATGGCATAATGGAATTAATATTTACTTTGAGTGCAACACAGACTAGTCAAATAAAGTTGCTCTGGAATCACTTCAAGCTGGGAGAGCTTGAAGGTGTCACCAACCACCAACGGGTGACGCGACTCGAGTCCACTTTCTCCCACTCTGCCAGTTACTCACAGTCCGGTGCTTTTCTGGCTCAGTGCAATTTTCTAAACAATGACCATTGTTTGGAGGTGACAGTCAATGTGGGAGGCGGCTGCGGACTGTGAACGGCAAAGAGCCGGGAGGGGAAGACGAGGAAGAGAGGGGCAACTCCGTGCCAGGGTCGGAGGGTGGCATTGGAGGCTGCAGCATTAAGGGAGAAGGATGGGGAGGGTCCCTCTCACCGAGCTGTTTGCAGAGGGCTCTGTGACTCCCTGGCACACAATCTGTGGCTTTGTTGTGAAGGACATTTAAAAAGAATGCTATCTCAAATCTAAATGATACCGTGGCTGCTTGATTCTAACATAAACACAGCGAGCGGGTTTCTTATTTTATTCTAAATTGTGATTTCTTTAAGGCGCAGGTAGCAGTTTCTTCCAGATCTTTAATGAATGGACCCACTATCCGGTTCAGCCCTATGGAAGACTCTAGGACGAATTCCGTGTTCATTATACTGTGTTGCGTAGATTTACACAGCACCATTAACACTGGGGTCCACCCCTCAGAAGCACATTTAATGTCTCAAAGCAAAGGGAGACAAAGCAAGCTGAGGGGCTGGAAATCACAAGCCTGGGGATAGGCACAGCCCTGGTTCCCTAACCCCACTGCCAGGTCCTGGCTCCACAGTTTGCTGAGTTGGGCCGTGTCCCTTTGTGGGGCTGAGAGGTTGCTGGCCGGAGTCAGCTGGGGAGAGACGGTGGAGGAGCGGTGGAGGAGCTACAGCCAAAGGTTCCAGGTCCCTGAGACACAGCAGTAGGTCTGGCTGGGGAAGCCGCTGGCTTGAGCTAGCTTGGAAGCTCTCCAGCTACAGGAGAAAATTGCCTGGTCTCTAAACAAGGGGGAGGATTCCAGGGAAGCTGCATTATCGGGCTGGCCACACACCCCTCCCTCTGCTTGGTTCCCACTGAGTCACACACAAGATTTTGGCAAAACCCTGGCACAGAGGGGAAGATGATTTCAGTCACATTTTCAGATTTGCAAAGTGCTTGCCATATAAAGAAATCAAGTCATCGTTTTATATTCTGTTTGACTCTGAAGAAGTGATATCTTTCTTAATGACGATCCATGAAAACACAGAAGCTCTAGGCAGGAAACCTAGGTCTCTACCTCCAGCCAATCCTCAGAGTCTGGATTCTATTATTTTGAATTTTTAGGAACCAGGTGCAGGGAAAGGAAGGTCTTTGCTTAAAGCCACATGGCAAGTCAATGAAGAGACAAAATAGAAACAGAAGATGCCTGACCCCTCCTTAAAGAGAAGGCTACCCTCCCCCAGGTCATATCTGTGATGTGACCAGCTGTGAGTCCAGAGACTTTGGGTCTGGCATGCAGTATGGGGGAGGCACCGGGAAGTGGAAAGCCCAGACACTTGTGACTGTTCTCCAACTTTTTGGTGACTCCATCTGAGCACATTACAAACAGACAAGTTTATTTTTCTGAAACGGACCCTGAGTGCATTCCTAGGGCCCCAGGTCCAGGATTTGAGGGGTGAGGGGTGCTCCAAAACCACACATATGCTTGAGATTTCTAAAGTGCTCAGGAAAAGTTTGGTGGCTATGCAATTTAGTAAACATCTACTACAGAATGTTTACACAAATACATGAATGATGCCCCAGGCAGGAGTGATGAAACCCTAATATACACCAGGCTTTGGCAGCCCAAGCTTCCTAGGAAACAAAACTCTAGCGTCTTCCTGTAGCAGGGGATGGGAATTCTGCTTCTGCAGGTGGACAGATTCCCAGGAGAGGGATGCATGTGCCAACCAGAGAGTTAAGCGTCTTCTTTTAATTCACAGTTCACAGCCAGAAAAGGGACAGCCACTGTCCCCAAGAGCAGGAAACACAGTGTGGTGGCACTGAAGGGGCCTCAGCAGGACTCATTGGTGACTTCCCAAGAGCAGAGAAGTATCTTTGATGTAAGGAAGACATGGAGTAGGCCTAGGATGGTGGGACAGGCCTGTGATCCCAGCATTTGGGAGGCTGAGGAAGGAAGATTGCCTCAAGTTGGGGGCTGGCCTGGATTGCATAGTGAGTTCAAGGCCAACCTAAACTATATAGCAAGAGCTCCTCCAGTGTTTTCCCTGAGATTCCTTCCCTAGGAGTCTCCTTCAGGTACCAGCCTGAAAGCAACTTAGAAGACCTTACAATGTTTATTCCAGGTTACAAGTTGTTTGACCAAAGAAACTGCCCTGGATCACACTCTACACACACACACACACACACACACACACAGAATGGTCATGGGTAAGGGTGATTGGCTGGACAAGGGCATGGAAAGAAATGTGCACATTAAATCAAAGGGACACTGATTCCAGCCACAGTGGAGTGACCAGCACTGGACTTGCCCTTATGGTGTAGCCAACCATGACACTAGACAGAAATACCTGCTGCTTCTGATTTTCAGGTATTGGACAACACATACTTCAGGTGTGACCCCTTATGGGAAAAAACTACACCGGTCTCCCTGGCTTTCTGGCCCATTCCACAGGTGCTCAGCAGGTCTGGACTTGGAGGGAAGGCCCTAGAAGCTTCCCCTAGAGCTCTCTGGAAGCACCACATTAAAGGCAGAGTTGCCCATATGCGGGATAAGATTCACAGCTGCCATAAGACTAAAAGCTAAGGAGAGATAATGGAGGTGAGACAGGGCTGAGGGACCATTGAATTCTGGCCCAGCCAGACAGGAACATCCTTGCTGAGCAGCTGGGGCATTCATCTAAAATTCTGGAAATACCAGGTCTTAAGATTAAGGACCACACTTTAGAGTAAGAGACAGAACCTCAGCTAGGGGCAAACTCAAATGAGACCAACCCTCATAAAGACTCACACCAAGTCTGACCCAAGTAAGAGGACCTCCAGTAATTAACCCACCTGTCTCAGCACCCTTCTGTTGAGAGGAAAGAAAACCCTCAATGCCCTTTACGAAAACCAGCATAAACTAGACTCTCTACAACATATATTCCAAAATGGCTAGAGGAGATAGACCATGTTCATGGATTGAAATTAACCTACAGATTTAACAATCAAAATAAAGACAACCCTTTTTTTTAGGAGTAGGAGAAATTGCTTTTGCCCTATTATAATCTTTCTGAATATATAGTTTTACAGCTTTATTTCTGACTTGGGCTCTCTCCCCTCTCAACTTAGACACAGCTCACCCCTCCCTCTTCCTAGGAGAAATTGCTTTTGCCCTATTATAATCTTTCTGAATATATAGTTTTACAGCTTTATTTCTGACTTGGGCTCTCTCCCCTCTCAACTTAGACACAGCTCACCCCTCCTCCTGCTGGCAGTCTCTCTGCACCTGGCTTCCAAGTCACTGTGCTCCATGGTTGCCCTTCTGCAGCCCACATCTCTGTCTCCTTTGCTGACTCTCTTTTGCCTTCTAGATTTCTAACTGTTCCAGTCATCAGGAGCCTCAGTCTTCAACCATACTCCCCCCTCTTTGCCCTCTTTTTGTGGCCATCCATGATCAATGACTATGCAAACCCAGGTCTTGGATCTGACTGCTCCCCTGAGTTCCAGTCGTTGATATTTAACAGGCTCCTCAAACCTCACACTTACCAGAGCTAAAAGAGAACTCTTGATTTTTGCCCCTGAACCTGCTTTTCTCCCATAATTTTCTGTCTTGGGCAGTGACATCCCCATTCAGTCAATGTCTTAACCTCCAATTTCAGAATCACTGTACGACTTTCTTCCCCTTTATTCCCGCATCCTGTTTCTCAACAAGCTTTATCAACATCTTCAAAATACCTCCGGATGCAGCTCACGCTAACTACCTCCCCCGCTGTTAAAGTCACTGTCTTCTCCTGTCTGAAGTCCACAACAGACAGCAGGGGGCGATCAGGCAGAGCAATGTTATACCTTGGTATTTAGGAGCAGGGATACTGGAGCCAAACTGCTTGGGCTGAAACCCTGGCCCTGCCCCTCTCTAGGTCATACAACCTTGGGAAAAATACTTACTCTCTTTGAGCTTCAGTTTCCATCTATAAGGTGAGGTTCCTAAAAGCACCTTCCTTACTAGGAAGATTGCTACAATAGCCCATGAGTCCTCGGTTCTAGCATAGGCCTCTTCTTCTCATTTGCTCATTCTGATGGAGCGAGCTTCTGTGCTATGGATGACCATACAGCCAGGAACTGAGGATGGCTTTCAGTAACAGCTAGAACTGAAGTTTTTGCTCCAACAGCTCATGAGAAATTAACCTCAGAATAAGCTTATACCTCAGTTGAAACCTGAGATAACCACAGCCCTGGCCAGAACCATCTCAGCAGCCTTATGAGACCCTGAGCTGGTGCAACTAGCAAAACTGGGCCCCATGAAGATCCTCTAAAAATGATTGCATCAAAATTGTGTGTGTGTGTGTGCATGTGTGTGTGCATGTGCATGTGTGTGTGTGCGTGTGTGTGTGTGTGCATGTGTGTGTGTGTGTGTGTTTAACTGCTACACTCAGGGTAATTTGTTACACAGCGATGGATAACTAATACATCCTGTTTTACTTGCTTTGTGGCACTGAGCAACTCCAGAGCTCGCCTCTTCTGCTGGTTTTCAGTCTTCTGCTCCAGGCAGATTTCTCAAGAGCCTGGATGTTGACTTTCTTGTTCATTTCTGATCCCCCAGGAACTAGAGCCAAGCCATGGTGAGCACTCAGTGAATATGTGTTGAATACATCTCATGTAGTAAGACTTTCCCCTACATGCCCAGGTGACGTTGGAGTGAGGGACACCTGGAAGCGACTCGGAATCCACTTCACAATTTCCAGCCTCAGAGCTCTGGCATCACCAGTGAGCTGCTGGCTCAGCATGTTCTCCCTGAACACTGACGATGTACCCAGAACTCTGCTCGGCGCTGCTGTGCAGCCCCAAAAGAAGCACACGGCAAACTTCCTCCTTAAGGAGGAATGCTGGCTGGAGGGGAAATCGCATGAGGAGCACCGGCTGGGAGACAGATCCCTGGTGGAGCTGGGGGTGCACAACACAGGACAGAAACAGCCTCTCAGTGCCTCTGAGCCCATGCAGGGGTTGGCACTGTCCTGCCCTGTGTGCCCTCCGCCCTGCTCCATCTATAGCTCCTGCCTCCAGGGAGGAAGCAGCCAACAAGATCCTGTTTTATAGATCAGAAAACCAAACCCAAAAGCGGTTAAACAACTGCTTACATTGCACTGTATGTAAATCGGACTGCAAGTTGGTGGCTCTGACATCACAAGGTAACTGCCAGGTAGCAGTGACAAGACTGTGACCTCCCTCTGGGGTTTGTCAGGGTGTGAGAGCAGGAAAACTAACCCTGGAAAGATTCTGGAGATTGGATTGTGTCAGCAGGAAATCCCAGGTGCAAATACAAGAGGACCAGGGGGAATTGGGGACACAGGTGTGGTCAAGGCGTTTGGCAGGTATCAGGGAGCTTGCTGTGCAGAATTTAGCCTGTCTGGACTGGGCAGATCCCACCTGCAGGCTCAGAAGCCCCAGTGACTTCAGTGGGGGATTTTTCTCATTCAAGTTCATTAGGCACAGAGGTAGAAGCACTGTCCCCATAACTAGTGTCTGAGAAGAATCCACTGTCCCAGGAGCCAGCAGCCAGGAAACGTGGGGTGTCCTCATTGAAGCCACTGCACAGGGGCAGGCTGTGCTGCAGACCTAAGGCATGGGGAGTTGGGCCGAGGCAGCCTTTTCTCCATAGAGCGGGTCTCACTGAGGAACACGAACAAGCATGAAGCTGGCCAAGGCCACCTGTCCCCTGAACACTGCTCTCCCGGTCCTCTCCCTTGTCCCACAGACACTATCTAATATAGACTGGTGTGGGATGAAGCAACCGCCCGTTCAAGGTGACAGTTCCCTTGTACAGTTTAATGATGCTCAGAGAACTGTTGGACACCCCTACACACATGGCTGTCCAGTACTGACCCTCAGCCAGTGTTACAGTGGGAGACCCCTGGGCCATGCCAGGTGACAGACACAGCCCCATCTGTGGTCCCCATGGAGGGACCCCACCATCTAGAGCTCCCTCTCCTGCCCCCGTCCCCTCCTGGGCACCCAGGCACCTGCACTTTGAGGGTGAGTGTGTCCTGGGAGACCTTCTCCCATGGGCACTAGGATCAAGTGATGCTCTTAGCCCAGAAGAGGGAAAAGGCTGGGTCACTCTGGGTTGGGTCACCCCTGGGTTTCCTGGGGAAATTGCCTGCAAAGGCAGCTCTGCAGTTACACTTTCCCAGGTGGGAAATGCAGATAAAGCAGCAGACCAGAGCAGTCAAGCACTCTTTACTACAGACTCCCCTCCACCAGGCTCCAAAGGGGCCCCCAGGGCTATTCTGAGCTTTTGGAGGAGGCGAGGACAGGGCAGAGCTCATGAGTGTGGGCAGCCACAGGGAGGCAGCAGCATCACAAGAGCCAAGCAGAGGCTCCCTGTCCACATCTCCAGGGAACCCCAACAACCTGAAGCATTAGACAGGGTGATTCATGTCTAGACTCCCCCGCCAAGAGGCCTAAGTGGGAGACAATCTATTTCCACCCTCTCTCTATCCTCAGGAAACACCAAGATTTCACATGTAACACACAAAAACAGATCACCAAATTAAAAACAGGGATAAGTACATTTCCCGGCAGATGGATGGAAAGAAAGCAAGGACGGACAAAGCCAGGAGTATGAGCGCACGGATCACAGAACGATCTGGGCCCTGGCCCCACAACGCTCTGGATGCTTCATAAATCCACTTTGTGCCTCTTGCCTCCACTGACAAATGACCGAAAGGGCTGAGCTCACACGGAGTGCCAGCCAAATGCCAGCCCCACAATGGCATCCAGGTGCAGGAGGAAGAGGCGAGGATGCTCGCCTGCCAGCACATCAGCTCAGCCCTCGCTGCACTGAGAGCCGGGCTGTCTTGCAGCTAGGACAGGCTGGGCACAGAGCTGCAACCCCCGGGCAGCACAGTCCCCCTCCAGGAGGGAAGACTTCCTTCTCTGCCGGGAGGCAGTGGGTCCGTGGCGGGCAGCAGGGAATAACCATGGAGGCTAGCCTGGGCCAGGAGCTCCCAGTGATGCAGCAGGGAGCCGGCTGCTACGCTGAGCCCTCCCACTCCCTAGGGTCTCTAGGGTTGGGTCCTCCCCAGGGTCCCGCCTCCCACAAGATGGCCTGCAACAATGCTCTCTGCGGTGAAGAGGAAGATGCTGTGGCAGGGCGGGAATTCCTGTCTGCTTCCAGAAGGGGAAGCCAGCCTGCAGGAATGGGAGGTGTGTTCTCAGACTTGTCAGTGAGTGCAGAATAGGACACAAATAAATTTGTGTAAATAAATGCACCTGGGGCCCCTTGAGCCAGGGAGGAAATAAAGCTGCCCTTGGTGGTTTTGTAAGGGGCTAGGAAGAGGTTGCGGCAGGTGGGATTCAATCAGGGACCAATTTGGAAGTGTAAGCCAGGGCTGAATTTGAGATTCTCGCTGCTGAGTATGGAGAGGTGGGAATTCAGCATCTAGGCTGACATTTCTAAGAAGAAGAAGAAAAAAAAGCAGTCTGAGTCTGTGTCATCTTTCAGAAAGTAATTAAGTCTTCAGGATGAATGGCCAGGCTTGGAGAGTGAAGGTTAGGTGGCTTTAATGCTGCAGCCAGCCTCTCCCAAGGGTTCAAGCAATTCCTAGGAAGATCCGCCGAGAGGTACAGTCACTGAAGCTGAAGGCAAGGTGGCTTCAAGAAAATACAGGCTATTGGTTCTGCCTGCTAAGTAAGTCCTTTCCAAGAGCTCTTCCCTTGTGAGACTGCGGGACATCAGGGCTGTTGCAAATTGATCCCAGAGACACCACTGTCCAACAGGCCCGTCCTCAGCCCCACACCCAAGCCTCCAACCAAGCCTGCACTCCAGCTATTCAATTTCCATCTACTTCACTTTTAGAATACTTCATTTCTGGCTACCAGTCCTTAGATCGCCAATTTGATTTGGTTTCTATAAATGGATTTTTCATAGTGTAGGTGGAAAGTGTATTTAATTTTGAATTTCTGCAAACTAAAATATTCAATATAAACGTCAGAGCCTGTTTGCACCCAGCTCCCCCCTGCGAAGCACAGGCCAGGCTGGCGGCAGCACGCACAGTGTTCCCGGCTGGCCCTGCTTAGAGACCCTGCCGGAGACCGTGGGAGCTGGCATCTGGCTTCTTCTCTGCACCACCGACTGGCTCCAGACAGTCACTAGGGAGAGGAACAAATGTATCCTGAGGGTTCCAGTTAGGATGCCAACTGTGGTGACAACAGTGCTGTCTCAGGACAGTGCCACCAACAGAATGGAACCAGGCCAGCCACCCTGCCCACCCACCCTGGGGCTAAGCTCTCTGTGCTTCCTCTTTTGCCAGCAAGGAAAGATGCACGCATCACGCCCAGGGCAGACAGGGGCAGCCTCCCACGGCCCGGCCCTCAGCTGCAGCTAACTCATGGTTGGGAAGTGACATGGGCCTGCTGGACAGCTGAGCTAGCTGGCCATGTGCTAGGCGGGGTGGGAGGGTCCCTTTAGAGAAATGTTCAGCTGGCCAGGATAGGTGCCCATCCTGCACCACTCAGAGCTGCTCCTCGGAGCCGTGTGTCAAGGCTGCACCCCAGATGGGGAGCCTGGGCTCAGAGAGGCCCCCGCTGTCCTGCACAGCTCTTCACACAAGGGCTCAGGCCCATGCCACAGCCCAGGGGACCCCTACCAGTGTGGCATCTCCAGTGAGGCCCAGCTCTGTGGAGATGCCCTGTTGTAGGTCCGTTTGAGCCTCACTGTTCCCATCTCTTCCCGTCCTTGTCCCCACCTGTCCCTACTACTGACTTCTATATCTGCTCCTGCAGAGAAGTTCTGTCAGGATTTCTGTGGGCACCGTGCAGACACCAGAAACAGCGGCCACTGTCAGCACACCACCAAGCCCCTTCCCGGGCCTGGCAGATGGGCAGGACTGTGGCAGGGACCTGGAGCTGGCATCATGCCACCCAAGAGACACACACCTCTGGGAATCTAGCAGCTCTGCTAGTTCCTCATCCTCAAAGGGGGATACTCAAGGACAGTGGTGTCACAAGGAACCTCAGAGTTGACATGTTGGCAAAAGCATCCACTGAAAAAAAAATGTTGCATGTTTTCCAGCGATTGGAGATTCACTGGGAGAGAGAGGGTCACTGCCAGCCACTGTGCCACCCTGTGATGACATAATGAGGATGAGGATGATACAGACAGTGAGGGGACCTATGTCCACAGCAAGCAAGGAGAAGCTGGAGGTGGTGGCCAGTTGGTAGGAGGAGAAAGAAAGAACAAGGTACTTCTACAGAGCTCAGCACAGCAGAAGGCTAAGGGGAGCAGGCGTGGAGGCCGCGCTTTCTACACCTCCGTCTGGATATGCAGAATGGCCCCCATTCTGCACGCGCTTCCTAGCACCACACCGTGCCCCGAGGGGCCTTCACTGAAGGTGGCAGGCAGCGAAGGGTAGCACACTCCCTGGGCCTCCTTCCAAATCCCAAACCCAAGGAGGCTCGGGCACCGCTTCTACTGAGGTTCAGCCACCAGGGCGGGGTGAGTGGCGGTACCAGCCCCTGTATCCTGAGGCGCTGGAGAGGATGATGATGGTGGCAGTGCTGACCAAGGAGAAAACCTCCAGGCCAGGGCAAAACGCTTCCAGTGGGGGAGTCGCCCCCTCAGCCAGGCCACGTCCACACCAGCCAGCCTGACTCTCACATTCACCAGGACTTTGGTGAAAACCCCATGTCTTCCATGGCAATCGACCACTGTCTGGTATTTCCAGTGTACCCCATGGTTTCCTGCTATCTCCGTCTCTTAGCCCTGACTTACCAATCACTTCCCCAAGGGGTGGCTTAAAATAGCAAAAACGGATTGTTCAGTGCTAGACACCGGAAGTCCAGGCTCAGTGATGCACATGGCCATACTCCCTCAGAAGCTCCAGGGAAAGGGTTCTGCCTGCCTTGTCCTGCCTCTGGGGCTGCAAGGCACATCTTGCTTCACAGATGAAGAAACCAGACCCACTCCTTTCCCCTCCCCTGCTCAGCAGACAGGTTTTCTTCCTCCAAGGCCAGCCCTTTCTCTGCTGCCTTGATCTCCTGCCTTCCTCTGTCCTCTGGGACTGGTCTTGAAGCCACCTCTTCCCCTCTACCTTCTGCTCTCACCACCTGGACACATCATCCCTCACCCAGAAACACACGGACCTCCAGCTCACCCACTCTGAATGCTCTAGGGCAGTGGTCTATGCTACCCCTGGCACCCCAGCCTCTGCACCACACTGGCTCTGCTTCCTGCGGGCACCAGTAGTCTCTTGGTCACTGTCCTTGACCAGTCAGTCGTCTTCCCCAGTGTGTGTCTGCTGCTTGCAACCCAATTCTCCATTGTTCTTTTCTCAGCTTCTGACTCTCCACTGGGCTTCCTCAGGACCTCCTCTCTCTGCTTCTGCTCTTTCACTCCCAGGACCCCACCTCTCTACTGACTTTATGGTCTGTTTCATGGTCACTCCACTCTGCCAGGGTTCACCCAGTACAGTCAGGCTAAGGACCATGCAGGGATGCACATCCAGTGTGGATGCTGATGGAGAAGGTAAAGTAAATAACCATTATTTATAGTCAAGCAGAGGTAAAGGGCGATGGGACAAAAAAGCTCTTCCAGGTAGGAAACCACTATAGACATTCAGCTCTTGGTGTTGGGGGAGTGGGGAGTGTGTCCTTATGTCCCTGAAAGGCCTGGCTCAGTGCAGTGTTTAGAGTTGCCCAGTTCTATTGCTGGGTCTTGGACCAACCCTTAAGCAGGAAGTCTGGGAATCTCCCTGGGCCCCAAATTTCTCATAATTTAGGGATACCAATGGCATCTAGTTCGTGGGGTTCTCTAGAAAATTAAATAAGGCAATATATATGTTCAATATGCAGAAACTTTTTAGGTAGATGGTCATCACTGTTGTTTCTTCTTCCAGTATAAAGCAAGACTACATTTCCCAGCCTCCTTTGCAGTTAGATTGACCAGGTGACTGAGTTCTGGCCAATGAAATGAGGGAGAAAGTAACCTAGGCCCCCGGACATGTGAGAGGAGCTGGGCTCCCTGACTCACTGTCAGGAAGAGGACCACTGTGGAGGGTCTGACACTACCAGGGTTGAAATGTGACTCAGAAATGAACTTGAGGGTGTGAAGCCACCAGCACTGCTGGGTTTGTTACTACAACATGGTCTCACCTGGCCAATAGCCATGATGAGCCCTAACACAAACTGACAATGACGAGCACATTCAACCTGAATCACACCAAAGGTGCTGGGTGGGGTGCTGGGCCCCTTGACTGCTAAGCCCTGCAACAGTGCCCTCCCTCACTCCAAGCCCATTCTCTTTGGTGTTTCCTGATTTAAAAAAAAAAAAAAGTAATAGAGCTTCCCCTTAGTCTCTGATCTCCCCAGAGAAAGTTGCATGTTCTCCACACAGGCTCAGCTCAGCTTGGATTAGGCTCATTTTTGCCGATGGTAAAATAATCACAGTAATCTTCACCACTTTGGCCCCTTGAGCACAGCAGCTTCGGCTCCTATGTCCTGAGAGCTGGTTCCACAAAAGTCATGGAGCCGGATGCTACACACCTAACCTCGAGTCCTGAGAGGCCCTCTGCCCTCATTTCCAGAGGAAACTGAGGCTCAGGTAGGGTAACATGAATGTGGAGCTGTGATTTTCTCAGAGGCCTCTTCTCTTTCCATGCAGCCTCAGGAGCCTTCTAGATCATTAACGTATTATCCACTGTGCAAGAATACCTGGGGTCACCTAAGACCTTTCACAGTCTGAACCTAGCATTCTTTGAGATACCAAACCTCATGCTCCAGCCCTTATAGAAAACCGCTGGCTGCCAGTATACTGTGTTGACCCAATAATTCTATTCATTAATATCAGTCATGTCCACAAACATGTACCAGCACTTCCCAGGGCCTGGCCACCTTAACATATGTAATTCCAGCCAGATTTGCCCTGGCCACAGGTACACCTTTTCACAGAGCACCATTTGAGGTTCTGAAATGCTCAAAAAGCTAGAGACCCGGGAACCATCCAGAGGCCCCAGGTTTTATAGCCTGTGGTCTTCCTCACCCTCCAACCCTCCAGCCACATGGTAATCACTCTATGAGGCCCTCTCTGGCCCTGACAGAAGACTCACTCACCCCCTTAGTGCTTGGGGGTGCCTCAAGGGGCAGACACCCCAGGGTCTTTGGGTCCTTAGAATCAGGTACCATCTGTATGGTGGCAGGCATGTCGGAAACGCCCATTTGCAGGGAGCACACTGGAGAAGCAGACCTCCTTCCTGGCCTTCACACTTTGAAAAAGGACACTCATGCTGTGTGGCTCTGGGACAGACTTAGAAATGTACGTGTCACCTGCACTGTGGGCCTCCCTGCTGGTTCCAGTGTTTTGCATTCCGAGGGTCTCAGCCATCAGTGGGACATAATCTTAGCAACTGTGAAGGGCCCTGGCATCACTATGGGGTTCCCTCCAGGGGCCCCCAACCTGGCTCAGCAGAGAACTGGGCAGATCCTAGTTGGTTCACCCCAGCATTGCTTTCCCACTAGCCGTGCTGGCTGAGGTTGGGGTTCCGGCTGTGCCGACACCTTTCAAATGGCTCAGCTTTTGGCAAACTCATGTCCATGCCTGTCTTTCTATGGGGTGGGTGTGGTGGAGCCCCTCAGTGAGGAGAGGGCCATTGGTGATCTGGAGGCACACGTCAGTCCCCCCTCAGGCCAGAACACACCCATGGGGTGATGCTGTGGGCAGGGTCAGCCCGCAACCCAAGAGCTCCCCAAATGCATGTCAGAGCAGCCCTCGTGGAAGGCAGGGTGCACACTGACTTGCTAGAAAGTGGCTCTGGCACTTCCCCTTTTGGAGTGTGGCTGCCTGACCAGGAGTCTCCCCATCTTCTCCCAGATTAAAATGAAAGGCAGAACTGGAAATGGGCTTTGCTGAGGTTCTGAGCCTGCTCCCTCCTCCACTCCCACATGACTGGACAGGGAGCTGCTGGAGGACCTGCCTGCTGAGGCCACATGTGCTCTCTCCCGCTGGGACACATGGCCATTGGGACCAGCTGACCTTGGGCTGGCGGCCACTGGAAACCACTGAAGACCCTATGAGTGAGCCTCGCACAGGCTGTGGGCTTCCAAGAGACCACAGGCCTGAAGGTGCAGCCATCAACAGAAGAGGAGTGGGCAGTGTTCTGGGCAGAAGCAGAACATGTGCAAGGGCCCTGGGGTGGGCACACAGTGAGCACAAGAGCAGAAGGGGCCAGGGAAACATGGGAAGGAAGAAGCCTCAGTACAGGATGCACAGGGGGACACTAAAACCAGCCTGCATCACCGAAGGACTTTCTCTGCAGTTGCTCCTCTGCGTCCATCCTGCCCATATTAACTTGTATGTTTCTCACTATGATCCCGGTTTTACAGATAACAGCAGCAAATGTAGAAACTGCATTTCTAGGAGGCAGGGCTATCTCAGGACATCAGCTGTGATGGACGCACTTAAGTCTCACAGGAGGCAAGGAACTGAAACAGCTGCTGGTGCACAGAGCTTGTCCCACGGGGCAGAGTAGAGAGGTACAGAATGGGTCCCCAAAAACCTGGGCAGCAGAGACTCCATACAGGAGGCAGAGGCTATTATTATTACTCTTTATGCTTTTTCACATAATCATTTATTCAACAAATACTTGTAGAGTGCCATGGCTAATTTAGCCAGTTCCCTATTGTGGGACAGTAATTTGATCACCCCAAAGTCCCCTCTGTGATCCACACTGTGACAGGGAGCAGCACTGTAAGAAGCTCATGGCAATTTGGTCACACTCTGCTCAGAGCCTACAGTCACTGCTGATGGCCCAATGCAACAAACCCAAGCCCTTCGGTCCCCTGGCACTGACCGCATGACAGTGACCAGATTCCACCAGCTCGCCCGTTCAGTTTCCTGGTCCACAGCAGGCTCCCCAGGGAGGGTGGCCCCTCCTTATTCAGTCCTTGTGGGGAACTGCCCTGCCGCTGCAGGGCTGAAGGGGGGACATCAGAAGTGATGGAGACTAGGTTTCAGGACCAGGGACAGAGAAATTCAATGGAGCCGAGAAGCAAACCCCGCCCACTCACTCACTGCAACAGGATTCCCGCCCAAGAGCAGACAGGTATGGAAGAGACTGGTCTGAGGCTATGAAGGGTCAGAAAAGTGCTATGCTAAGAGGCAAGAGTGTGATCCTGGGAAAGGCACATCTCCTCGACTGCAAGACGAAGGCCGAGCTGAACGGAGCCGAGGCTCCTGTCTGCTCTTGGTCTCTCCTCCTAAGCACCTAATGTTTCTCAGGATAACACAGAAAACCCTGGGTCCAGGATACAAAGGCTGAACAAGGAGAGAGAGATGCTAATTCCTGGTAGGACTGGCAGGAACAGGGGCTTGGTTCTTACCTGCTCCACAGAGCAGAAATTTGGATTTAGACTTAGACTCATTAATCTCTCTCTCTCTTTTTCTTTCTCTCTCTCTTGCTTCCACCTTCCATAAACAACAACAAAGAAATAGATTTGGAAGATTTTGCAATGATAATTTAAAAACTACTTAATACCCCATGAAATTCAAGCTGGTAAATTGAATGGACAGTGATATTAAAATATTTCATTACATGCTTTCTATGCCAAATTAAGTTGCTGCAATTATATTGATATTCACAGCCTGCATTAATCTAAAACTATTTTAATACTTTTTCTAATTTAGCATGATTAATTCCTTCATTTAAGAACACACTCATTTTCATGTTTTGATTGTTTTCCTATTTTGCTGCTCTGACTTCTCTTTGCTTAAATATTTAATTCACAAGGGACTCCTATTTCAGGGGGTGGAATCCAATTTTTCAGGACATTTACCTACCTGGAATAAGATTTTAGTCTCATTTCTACAATAATCATTTTCTTCAAGAGGCCAACCAGGCCTTTGACATATTAACTGTAAAACATCTCAATTTATTAAATAATATACCCACAACCTGGAAGCCCAAAAGACCATTTGTAAGAGGTATTCTTGAATTGCTTCACAAGATTAATATTCTGCCTCGTTATAAAGGGAAAAAAGTTAGTGTTTTTAAAACCGAACCAGCATCTTTAATATAATTTCTGCCACCAGCAGGGGGAGGAGGTATAGAGGGGCTGGAGTTCAGCTAATGAACAAGTTCCTGGGCGAGGGAAGCCAGCTAACTTCTCTGCAGAAAGCTCATCAACAGAATCACTTATTCTGTATCTGCAAAGAACTTGGCTCTTTAAGACAGAACAAACGTGTGTCATTTTGGATTCATTAACAAAATACTTTTGTTTTCTCCAGCAGCTCTCTTCTAATTTGGCTTTAATAATAATAATAATAATAATAATAATAATAATAATAATAAGTATACACGTTCCACTGCCAGTTTCTTTCTCTACGATGCATCACGCCATTGGGGCATTGATTACGAAGACAATTTCCAGCCATCCAGACACTAATGTCATTAGTCCACAGAGAACCTTCCAGAATAATTTACATCGAAACTGCCTCTACATGCTAAATGAAAAATGTGCGGCTATCACCGGTGGAATGTGAATTACTATCCCACCACATGCAGGCTGGTTTTATGTGTGCTATTTATTAAATAGGAAGAAGGTGATGCAGTCAATTACAAAGCAATTACCTGAGCAGTTACTGCAAACCCGTGCCACGTGGTAATCAGGACGCTACCTCCCCAAGAAGAGCTGGTCCTGACCGCTCCTCTCGACACTCTTGTGGCACCTGGAGGTCACTACTGCCCTGCCACCACTTCACACAGCAGTGTGCACCCCAAGCTGTTTCTGCAGGACCCTCTTCTAGAAGCCAGAGACTGCTGCCAGCTCCCTAGTGTCTATGCAGGGAGCTTAGGACCCATCCTACACTGCCTCAGATGGGCCCAAGCGAGGCAGACTAGATACATTCTTCAGTGATCCTTCCCTGGTGAGCTCAGTTCAGAAAACTGGGGGGCTTCTGGCTGCCTGGGAGCCATACAGAGAGGAGGACAGTGAGGCCGAGCGCCCAGGCGGGCAAGAGGCACTGCTCTGCATCAGGCTGGGAAGACTGTGGTTGCTGGTTTCTGCTTTTTGTCTAAGGGCAAGCTTCTCTAACATCTGCAGGAATAAAAGCATCCTACAAGGTCTGTGCAGACAATATAGGTGCTGCCAGCTTTCCACAGCCACCAGCAGGTCTTTCCCTGCACCGTGCCCTTTCTCTCCTCTGAGGCTGACTGGCACTGGGCCACTCCCTGCCCTCCCTTGCAACCCAGGGGATGGGATGCTAGGGACCCTCTAGGCAGGGTCTCTGGGCCTAGGCGGATCTCAGTCAGCACTGGGGCTGGGGCTCAGGGCTTCCCCTCACTGCAGGAGCAGGTTCAAGGAGAATCACGCCCTATGTCCTGCTCTTGCCTCGATCCTGGCATTTTAGTATTCAGCCTACGATGCCTCAAAGCCTTGCACTATGGGCTTTGCAAGTACCAAAAACAGATGCTGGAAGAGAGAGCCCAGCCCAGGGTGCAGGGAAGCGCAAGTGGAAGGCCAGGAGGTTATCTCTGCAGAAACCTGATCATTTTGTTTATGGTGTTCTGACAACACTCAGAGCTGCTCGGAGCAGCTGCTCCCTGTGCCAAGCTGCTTGACGTTCTGCCGAGAGGTAGCTGCGGCTTTGCAAGGATGACTTGTGTGACACTGACAGCTTTCGGGGCTGCTGGTCCCCTGGCTTCCGCGCTCCACGACCCAAGCCATCTGTAGCCTCTCACTTCCAAGCCTGAGGTCCAGAATGTTAAATCTGAGCAGGGAGAAGATGCTCACCAAAAGAGAAAACGGAAATGAGAAAGGAAAAGGGGAAAAAAATACACTACCAAGAACTGGGACGCCACCTGTTTTGAGCAATGAAAGGAGAAGCCCCTCCTGTTTGAATCGGCCTCCCACACTCGTCAATCTTCCACGCGGCTGCCTGAGCGATGTTTTTAAAACAATAATTAGACTATGACACTTGCCTCCTCCCAGCCTCCCAACCACTCGCTTTGTTCTCAGACTGTGTCCCGGTACTCAGCACCAGCGCAGCCCTGGGACCCTGCCCTTCTCTCTTCATTGCTCCCTTCAGGCTCTGTGCTGCAGACTCCACTCAGCTTCCATCGCTTTCCTCCGGCAAATTCCCATCCTCGTACATCAGGGCCTTTGCATATGCTGCTCCTCGCTCTGATGCTGTTCCCCTCCTCTTTACAGCTCTCCCCACCCCCACCAACTGACAAGTTCAGAGGGGCATCACTTCAGAGCTGCTCTCACCCAGCCTGGAGCAGGTCGGATCTTCCTGCTGTAAAGAGCCTCTGTTTGCTGCACTCTCCCTTTACAGCCCTCATCATCACATACCCAGGGGATTCCATCATGTTTCCTCACCAGACCAGAAGCTCCATGAGGGCCAGGACACCACTCTATTCCCCCCCAAAACTTGGAAGATGCTCAATAGATGTTTCCAGAATAGTGATCCCAGAGCCAGAATGATTAGGAAAAGAAAGACAAGATAATGTAAAAAACCCACCACTGAAGTTAGAAAAGAAGCCTAGGCTTGGGAGGTAGGATGTCTTGCATTGGAGTCATGGCTGTCTGATGAGCTAAGTGACCTTGGCAACCACTTAACCACCTCTCTGAGCCTTGATTTCTCATCAGGGAAACAGTACAGGATGGTTATAAAACTAAGATACGGCACAAAGAGTACTTAGCATCATGAGTAGCAGCTCCCATGATGATGTTCCTATGGTCACTGTTATTATTTGGTGACTGGATGACAGGTTGGAAAACTTCTCACTAAAACCCTGAGCACACTGTGACCTGGCCTCCATGGTCCCTCTCTGTGAGTCAGACAGAAGCACTACACACACACACACACACACACACACACACACACACACACGCTGTGATGGAGTGCCACGAATTTTTCCTAAAAATAAAATACCACCACTAAGTACCCCACCCTAAGCCACAGGACCTCTTAAGCATCACTTTCACTGTTATAAAGTTAACACACCTTTCTGAAGGAGGATCTGGCCATGTGTATGCAACTTTTAAGTAGATGAAATCTTCAATCCAGCACTTCTAGGAGTATAAGGAAAGGACAGGGCAAGTGTAAAGGCTGGGCACATGGCAAGCCTCCAAATAATGTTTATGGAAGGACTCCTGGACTAAAACAAGGATGACACTCACAGCATGATGTGCAATGGCACACTGTGTCACATTCTATGTTTTTAATTTTAAAAAGAATAAAACCAAACAAAATAAAACACAATAAAGTCAATCAAAACAAAACAGTGAAAGTGATACAGGACTTCAAAACAAGATAATAGGAAATCAACAATGGCTACCGGAATATATATTGTTATCACTGAAATAGCTGCCCATGCCATCGGATATAATAAAATCAAACCAAAAACCCAGAGTGAAACAAACAAACAAACAAACAAAACCAATAGAAACAATACAGGACTTTAAAACAAGATAATAGGGAATTAACAATGGCTACCACCTTCAGAAAGAAATCCCCCATAATTGCTATATTGGATAGGTACCCTCTAAATAGATGCTTTAGGTCTGCAAAGTCAATCAAATACTAAGAACTATAAGCATTAAAGTGTTATGTTTTTTTTTTTAACTTCAGTAGCTATCATCTCAGCCTGTCTTTCTGTAGATCAGCTGGTTGCTTCTGGGGTGGGGTCCAGCTCTTCTTGTCTCCCAGCCTGTGCACCAGCTGGCTCACAGGAAGGGATTGGCCTCTTGTTTCTCCTCCTCATGGCCCACAACTGTGTGTCATATCCTCAATGTCCAACAGCAGGGAATATATTAAGGAAGTGTTTGACATAGAGCAATTAACAATTGGTATATCACTTGAAATGAAATTGGTGACAAAAATGTACAACAGTAAGTTTGAATCACTCCCCATTTTAGTAGAAAAATGTGTGTATGTGTACCTGGGAAGATTTTCAGAAGGATGTGCATTGTGCCTGTTATATCAGTGGAATGTAT
This sequence comes from Hydrochoerus hydrochaeris, assembly GCA_004027455.1. Lineage (NCBI taxonomy): Eukaryota > Metazoa > Chordata > Mammalia > Rodentia > Hydrochaeridae > Hydrochoerus > Hydrochoerus hydrochaeris. Next base: position 209,279 of record PVLA01002573.1, on the reverse strand, counting down.
GGTGGACTTAATGTCTTCCTCACTTGTCTTCATTATCTGATTTTTTTAACCAATACTGTACATATTTATTTTGAAAACATAAGAATAGGAAAATGTGTTTTTATTTTGAGGAGAACAATGAGACAGAAGAGAAAATGATATGTAGTCCCTGCTTTGGAAAGAATACTTAGAAAACTTTATGAGGGCATTTAAGATGAGAATAAGACAAGCATGAGCCTAGCTTTCTATTCTAGTTCTTAGGAAACTTTGAAAACTGAAATCTGAAATCTGCCTTCTTGGAATAGCTACTCAGTGACACTAATGTCACATTGCCCTGATTATTGGAGCTTCAGATGAAATACTGAAATCCAGTAGTATAACTCCTTTATTTTTATAAAACTTTTTAGATATCCTAGGTCTTTTTATTGTTTTACCTAAGTTTCAGGATAAGTTTGTCAGTTTATTTTTAAAAATCCCAATGGAATTTTGATTGAGATTTCACTGCACTGTAAAACAATTTAGAGAAAATTCTCACCTGAAGAATATTGAATCTTCTATCCATGCACTTGGTACACCTCATCATTTAAAGTCTTTTCTAATTTCTCTTAATAAAGTTTCATAGTTGTCAATCTACAAGTCTTGCATATTTTGTAATTTTATCCTAAATGTGTCATTTAAACGTCAAGTTACTGTAAATGGTATATGATTTTTTCTTGCAATTATTCATTGTCAATTAGTAGAAATACTTTTTTTTTGGTAGATAGACATTGTTCCCTGTGGTCTCTCTAAAGTTATCTAGTAGTTTTAGTGATTTTTTTTTCATTGATTCTTTTGTGTTTTCTATGCACAACACTCAAAAAAAGAGAATTTCTCTCCTGTCTTTCTCACATGATTATCTTTGCTTCTTGTCTTTGCCTTATTGAACTGCCTAGGTCAATTGTGGTGACCTATGGCACACATACCACAGCAGGCTGTTTGTATCATGAAAGCTCTAAAGGTTTGTCACCACCACCATAATCTCTCAGTCCAGTACTGAATAAATGTGGTAGAAGTAGACATATTCACCATGCCCCAGTCTGAGAGGAAAGGAAAATAACAGATTACTAAGTGTAATATTGGGTGTAGTCCCTTTTTAGATGCCTTTTACCAGACTGTAGAAACTTTCTTCTATTCTTTATTTGTTGAAGGTTATTTTTTAAATGTGTGACTATAGAATTATGCCATTTTCTGCATTTGTTGAGATGGTTAGATGGTCAATATCTATAATTCTGCTAATGCAGTAAATTACACTGATTTTCAAAAATTAAGCCACTCTTGCACACATCAATTATCCTCATTAGTCATGGTCTATTATTCTTTTCATATTGATAGAGTTCCAGCCCATTTGCTAATATTCTGTTTTTACATCTCTGTTCATGAGTGTTGTTGATCTGTCATGTTCTTGTAGTGTCCTTGCCTTGTTTTGTTGTTGGGCATGCTTGTTCTCTGGAGTGAACTGAGAGGCATTCTATCATCCTATAATTTTCTCAGAATATTTGGTGAGGTTAGCATTATTCTTGCAAGGAATGTGACAGGACTTACCATGGAGGAGTTTCTTTAATGGAAGATTTTTTAACTACAAGCTCAGTTTTTTTAATAAATACAGAGCTAGAGTTTTCATTTCTTTTTGTGTCAGTTTCTGTAACTTTTGTTTTTTAAGAAATTTGCCCATTTGATCTAAATTTCCAAATTTATCACCATAAATTGTTCATGATATCCATTTGTTAGGCCTTTAAGGTAAAGCATTATCTTCATTGATTTATCCTTTTTTGTTCATGATATTAATAATTTGTATTTTTATGTCTTATGGTCAGAATATATATAGACTCTCAGTTTATTGATCTTTGAAGAGAAACTGTTTTATAAATGTTCCTGTTGTTTTACTACTTAAAATTTTATTGATTTTATTATTGCCTTACTAATGCCCTATTTTACTCATTTTGGTTTTGTCTTCTTGTAGCTTCTGAGTGTGAAAGTTCAGATCATCTTTTAAAGTTATACAAATATGAACTAATTTACTTTAAAGTATATATAAACATATATAGCTATAAATTTCCTTCAAAGATCTGCCACAATCCAGAATTGGTGTTGGCTTCTAATTTTCATTTATGTAAAAATATTCTCTAATTTTCTTTGTGATATTTTTCTTCCCTAGAAGTACAATACTTTCTTCCCTAGAAGCACAATACTTCTAGGGAAATATTGTTTAATCTCTAAATATTTGGACATTTTCCTATGTCATTTTGCTACTGGATTCTAAATTTAATTACTGTCAGAAAAACATAGAGTAATCCTTTTAAATTTAATGAGACTCATGGCACAATGGTCTACATGAGCAAATGGTTTCTGATGCTGTTGGAAAGAATTTGTATTCTCCCATTGTTGTGTGTTTGCCTGAAAATGTTAATGAGATTAAGTTGGTTGACAGTATAATCCCTTTCAATGTTCTTACTGATTTGCTGTCTACTCGTTCTATTCATCACTAAGAAAGGAATGTTGACATCTTCAGCTATAATTGTGAATTTATCAATTCTTCTCTTCAGTTCTGTCACTTGAACATGTATTTGAAGCTACATAATTAGGTGCACACACATTTAGGACTGTTACATCTTCGTGATAGACTGACTCTTTCATCACCATGACATGTCTCTTTTTATTTTGAGTAATATTTCTTGTCCTGAAGCCTATTCTCCTTGACTATACAGTCACTTTTGTCTTCTTATAGTTAGTAATTGCATATGCTATCTTTCCCCATCTTTTTACTTCTAATATATTTCTGCCTTCATTGTTAAGCTGTTTCCCACAGAATGCATGAAGCTGAGTATTGCTTTTTGTGAAGTCTGATAATCTCCAATCTTTAGTTGAGATATTTTAGCCATTAATAGTTGATGTAATCTTGGATATAGTTGGGTTTATCCTCATTATATAGGTGCCTGTTTTCTATTTTTCCTGTTTCATTTTCTTCTCATTAATTTGAGTAATTTTTAGTATTCCATTTTATTTCCACTTCTGGGTTATTAAGCTATTTCCTTTAATTTTAGTGTCTAAGATATGCAATATATATCATTAATGATAGTATTGTACCTTCAAACCATATTATAATACTTGACCAATAATAATATAAGACCTCTCCATAATAAACTTCCACTTTCCACTGATTTCCTATGTATTATTGTCATACATTAGATTCCATATATTGTTATGTTTTTCTTTTAGACATGTTATGTTATTATAATGCTCTATTGGGGTATAATATAAGCACTATAAAATTGTGTACTTGCATAATTTTAATAGAGCTACAGCCTTGTACACCACTGACATAATCTAATTTTGGAGCATTACATTACCCCCAAAAGAAACCTTACACTCATTAGTAGACAACCCTCATTCCCACCTAACACATATCGCTGAAGTCTCAGGCAACTCTTAATCTACTTTGCATCTCTATGGATCACACTATCCTGGGCATTTCATGTAATTAGTGTCACATAATATCTGTCCTTTTATGACTAGCTTCTTCTACTTAGAACACTGTTTAAAAGTTTGTCCATGTTGTAATATGTGTCAGTACTTCATTTCTCTTCATTGCCACATAACATTTCATTGGATGGATAAACCACATGCTCTTCACCTATTCATAGATATTCACCTTCATTGGCTGTATCAGTTTTGCTGAGAACATGTTTTCATTTCTTTTGTGTAAATACTTGTGAGTGGAACTGCTAGGCATATGGCAACTCTGTTTAGTATTTTGAGTAGTTATCAATCTTTTCTACATCAGGTTCACCATTTTATATTCTCTTTCTCTCTCTCTATTGAATCATTAAAAAACTGAGTTTTAGTTTCACTGATTTTTCTCTACAGTTTCATTTATTTCCACTCTGAAACTTGTTATTTCTTTCCGTGTTTTCCTGTTCAGGCTGCTATAATGTTATGCCACAGGTTGAGAGGTTTACACAACAGGTATTTATTTATTCATAGTCCTGAAGGCTTGAAGTCCATGATCAAGATGTCAGCAAGTGCGACTTCTGCAGAGATTTATCATTCTAGCTTGCACTTGATTACTTTCTTGTTATGTCCTTTCCTTGGCATGTGTTTACAGAAAGGGAGAAGAGGTTCTGCCTCATCTCTTCTTAAAACGGTACTAATCTTGTGGGATCAGGGCCCCATCATATGTCTTTGTGGATCAGTGACTTACTTCTAACCAATAGTTATTTCCTAATAGTTATTTCCTCAGTGGCCCATGTCCAAATGCAGCTACACTGGGAGTTAAAAATTCAATATAAGTCATCTGGGCTGTAATGACTTCCTTCAGCTCATTTTGGGTTTAGTTTGTTGTTGGTTTTTTTGTTTTGTTTTGTTTTGTTTTGTTTTGGTACTGGGGATCCAACTCATGACCTCACACTTGCCAGGCAGGCACTTATGCCACTGAGCTAAATCCCCAGTCCATGCTTTTTCTTTTTCTAATTTCCTGCAATGAGTTATTACTTAAGATCATTTCTACTTTTTACACAGGCCTTTAGAATGATAACTTTCATGTAATTTTTTGGCAGTTATATTCTAGAGGAAAAATTTTAAAGCCAAGAAGGAAGATACCTTCAGTTTACCAATATTGTTACAATTTTGAGTACTCCTTTTTTCTTTGTATAAATATGAATTTTCATCTAGTAACATGTTCTTTCAGCTTGAGGCACTACCTTTAATATATCTTGCAGTTTCAGTCTGTAAGCAATAAATCCCTCAGCTTTTGTCTAAAAATGCCTTTATCTTTATTCTTGAAAAATACATTCACTGATAGGGAATTCTAAGTTGAGAGTTTTTCCTTTTAGCAATTTAAATTTGTGTTGTCTTTTAGTTTTCACTGTTTATGATGGGAAATCAGTGGTAATTCTTATTTTTGTAATGTCTTTTCAATCTAATTAAAAGATTTCCTCTTTGGTGCTGAGTTTCAGAAATTTGATTATATTTCTTAATATTCTATCGTTTATATTTTTCCTGTTTTCTGTTCAGATTCATCAAGCATCTAGGATCTGTGCCTTCATAGTTTTCATCAAATTTGGAAAAATTCTCTATTATTTCTTCCAAATCCTTTTGCCTCTTCACCATGTCAGGGCCTCCAATTAGATGTGTATAGATCTGATGCATATACTGTTCAGATATTGTTCAGTTTGATACTGTCCATAGTTCAGTAAAGCTCTGTTATGCTTCCTTCCCTTGGTCTTTCAGTTTGAGTGGTTCCTACTGTTTTATGTTCAAGTTTATTGATTCTCTTTTAATACTCCATCTAGTTGGCTGTTAAGCCATTGTCACAGTCAAAGATGCTCCCAATAAAATCTACCTCCTGGTACTTGTCTCCTTGTGTAACTGCAGTCTGTTGATTGTGGGCATATCAGTGACTTACTTCTAACCAATAGGATACATCCAAGATAATGGGGCATCACTTCTGTAACTAGGTTATAAGCCACAGTGGCTTCAGTTTTGCTAGCAAACCCCCTCCACGGCCTTCGTGGCTTGGGTACTTCGATGACTCAGATTCCTATGTTGGAGAGGTCTATGTGGCCAGGAAACAAAGGTGGCCTGTGGTAAGGGGCAGCTAAGAACTAGGGTCCTTGACCCATTATCAGGCAGGGAATTGAATTCTTACAACCAAGAAGAGTTAGAAGCAGATCTTCCTCCACTGAGCTTTCAGATGGGACCTCAGCCCTGCTCAGCACTTAGACTTCAGCCTTGTGCAAGGCACCGATACAGAAGCTCCACTGAGCCCTGCTGGCATCTGACTCTCAGAAACCCTGGATGATCCATGCGCATTGTTTCAGGATGCTACATTTGCGGTAATTTGCTGCACATCACTAGGTAGCTTACAGTGAAAATTCCACTTTACATATTGTATATTTCAGCTCTGAAAATTCCAATTGGGTCTTGTCTGACTCTGTTTGTCTTTTCCTCTAATTAAGTGAAGGTATGTGTGCATTCTTATATTGGAGGTATTTATGTTGGCTGTTGTAAAGCTGTCTTTGAGTTCCACATCTGTGTTATTTGGGCTGCATTTCTATTGACTGATTTTTCTCCTGTATGTAGGTTATATTTTCATGTTTCTTTCATGTTTAATAACTTTTTATGGAGTTTGAGACACAGCAAATAATATATTGAGTGTAGGTTTTGTTACCTGACTTTAAAGAGTGCTGAATTCTGTTTTGTCAGCCTTCTGTAGCCCACACAGGTCAGCAGTTTCCCCAGGAGCTCTGCAGGCCGGTCCAGGTGGTCTACACTGCAGGCAGGGTGAGCCCTATCATTACTGTGCAATCTTTCTGGGGTCTCTGCTGCACCCCCAGGCATTCAATAGCATCTCTTTACAGGGTCTGATCTGAACTTGAACTTCTCACTGTTCTGTGTGGGCTCAGATTTTAGCTTTCAGCTCCTACTGGTTATTTTTGACCAACACTGTGCAGAGCTCAGTATTTAGCCACAGATGCCAGGGAACCTGGTCTCTCTGCTGAGTTGCCTTCTCCGTGGGCTCCAGCACTCTGCCCTACAAATGCCCGCTGTCTCGGCTCCTCAGATGCCAAAGTCCACCTCTTCCACATGGTTGGCCCCCTGCACTCTGCTTGCTCACAAGCACCCACATGCTGTCTGGAAAAGCCCTCCTTCCAGAAAGCTGGAGCCCCTTTCCCTCCAGCAGATCTCACAGTGCTGGTGTGGCAGACTCTGTCCACATTTCAGCTGGTTTGGGTGGGCCACTCAGTTCCCTGCCTGTCCTACTGCCATTGTCATTAGAGGTCTTGAGCCATCTTCAGAGCTGTGTAAGAGGAGGTGGGATTCACGCTTAGCTTCAGCCCTGGGGCTCTGAAGCTATATGGAGACATTCAGGGGAGGCAGAGAGGAGACAGGGAATGTGTATTAGAAATGTCCCAAACCTTCCTTAGCAGCACCTATGACAACCAGTCCCTTGCCTTCTCAGCAAATAGCATGTCAGTGTGGGACGAGAATCTGCCAGCAAGGCCCTCAGCCTGCCAGGGGTCTGTGTAACCTGTAGGTTGTGGTAGATCTTCCATGTGCAAAGTGATGGATCGTAATCTTTTGGACAAAGACATTGCCATGATGGCAGATCTGGATATCTGAACTTGGGGCAGTCCCAGGAAGCTGTAGGTGTCTCAGGCATCTGGTGTGCTGTTGCACAGCCTCTGGCTAGAGAGTATTCTCTGTCCCCTAACAGAGACATAAGCTGCAGAGACTCCAACCTGGCCATTATGCAGAATCAATCCATCAATCAGGCAACTCCTGAGAAAGTACAGATGCCCAGGCTCTCACCCCAGACCTACTACGAGCAGACTCCCTGGCTCTCGACTGGGATTCCCAGCCACAGGCAAGGAGCATTCCTTCTCCTTGCACCTTATGCAGCTACAGAATCAGAGATGTGAAAGCTGAAGGTTGCATGAAAGTGCCAGTGCTTCCTACCCAAACTGGCCCCAGGAACAGGAACATGGAAGTGATTCAACTCTAAGAAAGAAAAATACTGAGACACTAACCCCCATCCCCAGCCAGGCAACTTTAAATACTCAGGAACCTTAAAGAACATTCTACCCAACTTCCCTCCCCTCCCCCAGTGTTTCTATTCCAGAGATGAAGAAACCAACACTCAGAGGTCTAAGCAACACACAGGTCCAGCGCAACCTGCCCAGAATGCAATTTCCCAGCTGGAACTTTCCCGCTGCTTCCCAGACCCCTGCTACCATCCTGTTGATGGCTTCCCATGACTACTGGACCAGAACCTGAAAACTGTCCCACTGCTGAGCCTGCCCTGCCAGCATGGGCCCCTCCAGCTGCACCTTGTATCACTGGCCTAGGTCTCACTCTGTCAGTAGAACAGCCCAGGAGCTTCTGGACTTGGGGTGACATGCTGTCCTGGCCCTAGGAACACCCTTCCCAGCTCCCCCAGCAAGCGCCCTTCTTGTTCCAAGTAACAGATAGAATGTCCCCATCACAGGCCTTCCTAAGCCACGGAGGCCTGAGCTGCCATCTGGGTGCCAGCCTTCTGCCTCTCCCTCCACCTCTGCCCAGGGGTCCTGAGAGACTTCTGCTTACCCCAGTCCCATCTGTTCCCACCCCACCACGCAGTCACTAAGTTGGATCTTCAGGAGAACCGAGAGCGCATCTGTTCTGTGCGCCCCTGTAACCCCTCACCTAGCGATGCACCGACACACAGCCCGTGTTTCTCCACTGAATGCAGCAATGGAGAGATTAAATAATTGATCACTACCAGAGCAGTGGCAGAAATCTGAGTCTCTAACCTCCCAAGTGTTAGGAAGTAAAGCTTTGGGGTCCCAGGCTATGCCTACAGCAGTGCTGCCATGCGGAAGTCCCGAGGTCCCTCGGGCACCCTGGCCACATGAACACCTTAAGTCCAGACTCCCTGGCATGACATGGCCAGGTCTACCCACCACCAGTATTGTACACATCCTCCCCCTGCACCAGCACCCAGAGCTGAGCCAGGGAGGATAACTTAGGATCAGAAACAAGCTGGGGGCTGGGTTCCCACATCCGTGGGCAAAGCTTTAATATTTAAGCTGGAAGCAACAGCCAAGCACTGTCGAGGGAAAAAGAGCTCTATTTTCTTATATCATGTTCTCCCGCATGCCCTTCAAATTTCCCATCAAACCATCAAACAAGACCTTCCCTTTCCACAGCACTGAGTCCTAAGTTTCTGATTATGAGTCAGAGCCTGACGCAGGGCTGGCAGAGGGATCAGTTTGCCTAAATCATAGCCACAGTTAAGCACCCTCAGGGCCTCCAGCCACCTGCTTAGAGCCAGTAGATGGTACCAGCCTCCCTGACAGCAGCAACGATAAAGTGAAAACAGAAACAGGTCAAACCAATTGTAATGATGTAATTCATTTAGCCAATAGGTTTAAAGTATTACTTCAACACAGAATCCATACAAACATTCTGTGTTACTCTGGGTTACTAACATGGCTTTTGTATACTAAGTTTTGGGAACCAAGTGTGGATTTGACCCTGACAACTTGTCCCAGTGCAGCCAAGTCACATCTCAGATACTCAATAAGCTGCATGTGGCTGGCGACATGGCTCAAAGGGTGCAGAGTCCAGATGCTTGCAGGTGACAGGTTGGGAGGGGTAACCAGAGTGCCCAGCTCAGCCAGCCTGGGAACTTCTCTCAGGAGGCCCTGCCCTGTCCCCAGAGTCCCTTCCCCGAGTCCCGTGTGCAGTCAGTGGAGGGAGGCAAGTTCGTCACTCTGAGTCTCCTCTCGCCACCGCTTGGATTAATTCACTTGTATTTATTCGACTTTTTATAAACAAAAGGTAAATGCAAGGCAACCCATTCATCACAAGGAAAGGGCAGTCCTCCTAAAGGGACCTGTCAGACAGATGCTCTCTGTGTAAATAAATAAAAAGGTGACGGCAGGAAAAGAAAAAGCAGACTGAGCTGAAATCTGGGATATTTTCCCTGCTTTTCGATCCATAAGCCAAAATATTGCTAAGGCTTTTCATAAACAAAGATAATGAGTTGTATAATTTATGTAAATTAACTAATGCTGCTGCATTTTCTAGAAGTAACATAAACTGCATTATTTATTTGATGTGCTTTTTGGAGTAAAAAATAATTATAATTGGATATTATACCTAACATGTTTCTCCTATTGTTTTCTTATTAGTGTTAGTGGTTTGGAATATCAAACACGCAATCGCCGAGTGTACCACACTGGGGTGAATTTCCCCAGCAGGAATGCAGGTTTGAGGGTGATCTTTTTAAAAGGCAGGAGTGGGGCCGGGCCACACCTCCCATGCCAGGAGGGATGTGCTGTGCAGGCATCGAGGACCCAGCTGCACTGCAGGTGTTATTTCCAGCAGTTCCGGTACCTGGTCCTAGTTTATCAGCAGCCGGGGGAGAGCGCTGACGTCATTTGAACTCCCTGATGCCTTCCTGTCCTCACGACTCAAGTAGAATCTGCAGCCCCAGCAGCACTGTCTTGGCGGTGACTTGCTATAATAGCACAACCTGCATTCCCCTCCCTCCGCAGACCGACCAAATTAGAACGCCCAGGGGCCCAGGGACGTGCCTGCGTGGGGAAGTTTGGAAACACTGGTTCCTGTCACCTAATGCGAAAGCACCGGGCTGGGTGCCTTGGTGGGTCAGTTCCTGGCCTTTAGAATCAGCCCACACCTCCCTGCGCGTCCAACACACACTGAAAGGAACAGTGCGTAATCACACACTGCAATTCTTAATATTACCACATTAGGAGCATTAAAAATGCAAGGGAGGGTAATTAAGCAAAATAAATTAAACGAGGACCTTGAAATCGGCAGCCTTGGTGATACTTCTGGCTGCCAAAATGCTCATTGACATCTGGGGGACTCCGTCCCACCGGCTCCTGTTTCTGACAGTCAAAGCACAAAATCAGGCAAAAACACTACAGGCAAACAGCTTTGGTTTGTAACCTCTTTTATGCCGCAAAAGATGGCCCCACGCAGGAGAAGGAATTACACTGAAAACCTACGGATCCCGGTGAAGGCGAGATTGTTTGTGAGCAGGGGTCTGATCTGGGGCTCCGCCAGCCTCGACCCTTCCACCAGAGGACCAAAGCTTATTCCTCCAACCAGGGGTGAGGAGGAAAAAACACAAATATCTCAGACCAAAATGGAACTGAGGGTAATTTACTGAATTTATTTCATCTCATCTTCCTTAATCATGTAAAAACAAAACCCCAAAATGTTCTACATTCTGGTTTGTGTCCAACACAATGTGCAAACTAATTGAGTGTGAAAAGCGTGGTGCTGCATTATATCAGTTAAAGTAAGTGTAACAATTGCTCTTCTTACCCCCGAGCTCGGCTTCATCTCTGTTTTTGTTATAACTCAGTCCATTCACAATATGTCATTGCAAACGCTATTTGCAAAAGAAAGTATAAAAAAACAGATTCTTTATTTCTTGGTGCATTTATTTTCATTTCCCCTTCTCAGCCTCTCCACATTTATGCCGGGCTTCCATCTGGAGGGCTTAAAAAAGTTAGAGACGAAGTCGCTATCCATAATGAAGCACACACTCATCTGCTATTTAGCCTGAGAATTTTATTGCCAGGTGTTGTGAAAGGAGAAAAAAAGAAAAAGGAACGGCCAAAATACCGCGTTGGCTCCAGTTTCCAAACATTTTGCATCGCGTCTGACAGCCTTCATTAATTGGGGAGGGCAGCTGCTTCGGGAAGGTGAGTTTACCGTCTCCCAGGAAAAGGCAACTGCCTTGGATGCCTCAGTAAGAGTGAAGCCGCTGGTGGCCCAGCCGACAGCCGATGTCAGGGGTGCCCCTGGCAAGTCTGCTCCGAGTCACAGCTGGGAAACCCCATTCTCCTTCGGGCACCCGAAACTTGGGGGGGTCAGCCTCTCAGAATCTATCACCTGAGCCCCAACTGAATGAGGTGTTGCAAACACTGAAGACGTGGGACTGTCATCCACACTGACCTCCCATGCGTGAATTTGATGAGATCAGAACCACCAGAAAGCAAGCCATGGGCCGTAAAGAGACCAAGGGAGCCCCGCTATGCCCACCTTCGGGTGGAAGCTATAATTTAAGACTCTTGCAACTATTTCACAGCAATTAAAGAATTAAAGGTCAGCAGCAAAACTCACTTCCTTGTGGACTGATCAGTCGTGTGGAAAGTCAAACAGCTCCTGTTTGTAAGAAATAACTGCTGAGTGGCCCAGGGCAAGCCCTTTTGGGAAACTACCCTTAATACAGTGTTATACTGACAATTAGGCCTAATTCCAGGTCTAAAAGCACACAAGAAAATGAAGATTTAAGCAAAAAAGCCAGCACTGGGGCATCACACCAGGAAAAAGATTGGGTTTTCATTTCAGTGCTAGGCACGTGAATGGTAAGGAATCTCGGGGGGCTTAAGGAGTGTCTCCCGATTTAGTTTCCCTCGGTCCTATGGAGAAGATTATGGCATGGAACATCTGCAGATATTTTGGGAAGAAAAAGTCATGGAGTATTTTGAAACTCAAGCTATCAGACAAGGCAGATATCTCGGAGATGCACCATCATAAGGCATCAGTCCTGATAGGTATCTGTTGTCCCCTGAGAATGTCATCTGCCCCAAGGTGGTGGCTGGGTGACCACGCAAAGCAGCCTTTGGGAGCCAGCTGCACACTCCTGCCTGGTTTTGCTCAAACAGAAGGGGACCGCCCCAGAGCCAGGTAAAGCCCAGCCTCACTGGGAACTGGCTCAGGACAACACCCTGTGCAAGCTACCTTACTCCATCAGAGTGTTAAGGTCTATCTAACAGTCATTCATAGAGCTCTCTGAGAAGTTAACATGATATTTTAAGACATTTCAAACAAAAGAGACCACAGTCAAATGCATTATGCTGGGCTCCTGGCATAGTGCCAAAGGATACAGACCTCAGCAGAGCTTCGCAGCACTGAAAGACAGACATGAGGAAGCCAAAGTGTGCAGATAGAAGAACCACAAACACACAACCCCAACTGCAGGCTAAAAACCACCATCCAGGAGCGAAGGATGCAAAGAGCCAAAGGGAGGGGAGGCTCTCAGCCACTTGCTGGGGAATTTATGTTTCTGTAAGTGAAGCATTAGGATTCTCGCATACAGGAGAAATTATTGATACACATGTTCCCTTAAGGAAGTTTCTCGGGAGGCCCATTTCAGATCTAATAATAATCCATATTCTTCCTGGGAAATGGCAGACCCAATCTTTGATTCCCTTATCACCACCTCAGATACATGAATCATTAAGCTGCAAGCCAGGAGAGCTTCGGTTTATCACATGCCACCTACGATATTTAATAAAATAAATTCTAAATAATCAATTCACAAAGAGTTGACGTTTCCTACACTCTTGTAATAAATGTCTACCTCGCGCATCCATCAGCAAACGCCACGCAAACCGTGGCAGCGAAGAAGGGAGGGAATTCCGGCCGTGGTCTTGTGCTGTCATTTAAGTCCAGGAATGGATAACTTACATCCCTTGGTCACCATTCAGTGAGGGGACGCTGCTGCCTCTGGCCTGACCAGCTGCTTTCCGTGCCCATGCAGCCTGAAGCTACAAGCAAACACAGTCTTTTCCCTCTTCTGTGACATCCCAGTCTTTGTGCCTCGGTCTCAGCGAGGCCAGACAATGCCGGCTCATCTGTCCCACGCTGAGTGTGTCACTGAGATGGGTCAGCTATGCTTTGTGCTCACAGAAGAAACAGAACATTTCCCGACTCCTGCTTTCCAACTGCCCTTCACAAGGGACACTGCCTCGTTTCTTTAGATTGAGGACGAGGGAGGATGAGACAAACAAGCCTATGCCATGTGGACCTTCTGTCACTAAAAATGAAGAAAAAGAAGAAATCCTAGCTCCTCCAGGGACATGGCGTACAAAACTACTAGCTCGTTGCAGAAATATGAGCTAAATATGAACGGCATGCCAGGGCAGCTACAAACAAGGCCACCCAGGCATCCCAGAGCTCCAGCAGCCTTCAGGGGTTAGCAGCAAGTCCTTGGACATCCCCACCAGCTCTCACAGTTTCCTGCAGCACCCTGCTCCTTCTAGAAACTGCTGAATAACCTAACACAAACAGGCAAACTGTCTCCATGTCCCAAACCAGAGCACACACCTGCCTTTGTCAATAAAGCTTTATTGGAACACAGCCGTGTCCTTCCCTTGATTATCATCCATGCTGCTTTCATACCACAGCAGCACTGAACTTGTGTTTAATTATTATCCCAGCATTTCCCAGCATCACTGAGACTCTAGTCTTACTAAGACTCCAGTCAAGTTTTTAAAAGGACATTCCAAATCTATGACTGGGCATATCGTCTTCTAGAAAAGGCTAGAATTACATTCCCTTCAAGGTCTTTCTTTGCTGACAAGCTTCTCTCCCAGCACCACCTGGCAGAAGACCTGATTCATCGGGGTGGCAGCTGCAAAGGCGAAGCCCAGTGCCTGGGCACACGGGACTCACTCTTCAGAGGGGCAGAGGACCCTCAGCCTGGGTTCACTTGCAAACTTCCGGGAGTGGCTTCTCCCCCAGCACTGACCACAGTTCCTCCTGCTTGTTACAGTTCCTGCATCGATAACATATAGGAGATAAAACTATGCACCCCAAGTAGACAAATCTGTCTGCAAAGACTCAAGGGAGACTCCTGCCATGGTCAGGGATTATCAGAGGAAGTGCAGGAGATGCCTTGGGTGGCTATGCAGACACACCCACTTATCCTAAGAAAACTCCCTTGTTCTCTGTTCTCACCCAAGCAAAGGCTCCCATGAGAACTCAAAGAATTCACACAGAGGTGCTCAGGAGGCTCCCAACTGAGGAAGCAGACAGCTAGGGGCCTGCAGGTTGTCTTCTTATGTTCCCTGCATAGACTGAGCACAGGAGTTCAAACAGATCAGGCGTCTAATCAATCAGTCATTCTCATGCTCAGGATGCCAGGGTTTTGTACTTCAGCAGAGAAGCTAAATGGCAACGTGACCTAGCATTGTGTTTTAAGTGGAGGATGTATTTTAGTTCATGCTATTGTTAGAAGCTTATTAGAATCTCATCACATTTGTTTTTATAATTAAAATATTCCCAAGCATGTTGAAAACATACAGTTTTGGGGTGGGGGAGGTACTGGAAATTGAACTCAGGACCTTGCACTTGCCAGGCAGGCGCAGTGCTGCTGAGCTATATCCTGGCCCCAAAGTATGCAATTTTTAAAAACGAGGATAGTAATAGTACCTACTTAACATAGAAATGGATGACACCATTCACAGCACAGACACCCAGGGCAAGTTCAGTAAGCTCTACCCACACTGCTATGGCCGTGTTTTTTGGCTGTAGTGAGGAAGGAACAGGCCTCAGGAAGGTGTTGCAGGCTAAGTATTTATGGTCCCCTCAAATACATGGAGACTTTGAGTAGGGGGCTTTCTGCATGGATTACTGCCCTAAAACAACAGGACCTCAGAGTTCCCTCCTCTCCCACTATGTGAGGACACAGTGAGAGGGTGTCACGAGAACCAGCAGGTGAACCTTAGTCAGACATGGATCTGTCTGTCCCTTGACCTTGGACATCCAGCTAGGAGAGCTAAGGTCACTGTGTAAGCCACCCAGCCTCTGGTGTTTTGTTATAGCAGCCCAAGTGAACTAGGACAGAAGAGAGACAAACCCATTTCCCTGCTGGGCATCGTGAACTCAGCAGAATGGACCAGAAAGGCTGCTTCTACTGCTTCAAAACGTGGCTGGTTTAAAATTATTCATTACCTAACATTTGAATTATATGCTTC
The DNA here is from genome assembly GCA_004027455.1 of Hydrochoerus hydrochaeris. Taxonomy (NCBI): domain Eukaryota; kingdom Metazoa; phylum Chordata; class Mammalia; order Rodentia; family Hydrochaeridae; genus Hydrochoerus; species Hydrochoerus hydrochaeris. The sequence goes on along the minus strand of PVLA01002573.1, from coordinate 193,980 downwards.
GGGTAGGAACACATCACCAGGGATGCTTGGTAATTATAAGTCAAGGAAGGACTGCGGACTTGAGCTCCTGAACCTTTCTACCAAAACAAATCCAGGTAGCAGGAAACTGGGTTGTGACTTGGTGACCAGGGGACTGCTGCACAAAGCCTCCGAGAGTGTCAGAGAACTGGCGGAGATAGCACAGGCGCCATGGGACAGACCCACCCCCCTCCCCTTGAGCTGTCACGAGACTTGTTAGCCAGACAGGTAGCTCAGGATTTAGAACCAAAGACGTGGACTCAAGTCCCAGGTGCACAACCAATGGTGACAAAGTATCTGTCATAACTGTATCACAGGCCTGGATGTGTTCCAGATGTTCAGCAGATGTTCTCACTGCTTAGTACTGACCCAGAGCCCACCCTCAGAGGGGAAAAGCAAGGCTCAGTCCCCTAAAACCTTCACGCATAGGCTGGTCACTGGAGCAAGGTATATTTTGCCAGCATTTATTTTCTGTATTTTTCTCTACACATCCTACATTTAACAGGCTACCTGTTAGTTACAGGTTTTCAAGGATGGAAGCTACCAAATACTATGTCTTTATTGCACTGGACAAATGGACACCAATTCAAAGCGAATGCTTTGTAAGAAAGGTACAAAAAACAACGCACGGTGATGGAAGCAAAGGCTCCCTCCAGCTGCAAACATCAGGGCAGGACCCTGAAAAGTCAGAAGGCACCCAGCTAAGACGGTGTACACCTAAACATGGGGAGAAATCAGTCTGAACAAGAAACACTGGGGGCACACGGTGAGTATGAAGGGGGTGAGAGACACAAAAATGTCCAGAAACCAGATATGTTATTTTACTAAAAGTTAAACAGGTTTGTTTTTGTTTTTGTTTTTGTTAAGTCTCAGTGAAAAACACCAGCAGTGGCGCACAGGCCTCTGGCCCCTGTGGGAGTCTCCGCCGCTCCGTCTTTTCATTAGCCAACTTGCCTCCCCCTTATCTATTTATCGCTGCTTTCCAAACTTGATCTGGGCACCATGCATGTTTGTGACTGGCTATTTAAAACATTTCCATCAGCTGCAAGCGAGAGACCTATTTATCTTATGGCTGCAAGCAGAGCTGGAATGATCTGGCATGGCCACAAGGCGGACAGTTATTTCATGCCCTGTTAATTCCTAATGCAGTAACTACAATATCATTCCTACTTTTAAAAGAGGTGCTTCTTTTTTTTTAAATATGGGGCCTAAGTGCCCAAATCAAGAACATCATTCTAATGAGGCCGAGTCCCAAAACATAGCCTTGTTACCGCTGCGGCGGCTGCTGCTGCTGCCCTACTGCTGAGCTCCGAGCTCCGGGCAGTTAATGGAGAAGTCAAAGCAACCCCCCACTCTTTCTAGGCAGCACAAACAGGTCAGCAAAACTACACTTCCTTTCCATGTTTGAAAATTACAGTCAGGGCTGGTGGACTGGTATTTCTGCCTGAAGGTGGTCCAGCACGGGGAGTCCTTTCCATTTCAGGATGGTTCTGTGAGCAGCAGGTCTTGGTTCCAGCCACCACGGCTGCACCAACAGCCTCAGTACTGCACACAGGCATAGCTTGAGATCAGAGCAGGCAGGGAGAGCTGCAGCCCAGTGGAAGAACACTTGCCTAGCCCATGCGCATGAAGCCCTGGTTTGGATTCTCAGCAACACACACACACATACACACACACACATGCGCACGCACACACACATATACACATATGCACACACACACATGTGCACACAGTCAGATCACCCCATCCCCAGTAGGCACCTGTGTGGATAGGGCTGACATGTCACCAAGCTGGCCACCTGCTGGTTAAAGTCACATGAGCTACTTTTCAGCAGATTCCACCATCACTCACTGCCACTGCCCACCCCTACCCTGTTGCCCTCTGGCTCCTGCTGAACCCTGCTCCCTTACGTCCTTGTCCTTCCTAAGGCCAAATCTGCCATACCCACCGCCATGTGCTCCACACAGGGCCTTGCAAACCTTCCAGCAGAGCCTCACCCAGGCTGCGTGCCTGATTTTCTGCCTCCCACAAGACTGGGGTCCAGTCTATTTCTCTGTGCATCCTCAGGGTCCGCCACAAGGCTGGCGGGTAGAAAACACCCAGTGTCGGGCTGATGAATGAAGGGAGTGTGGTGATCAAACACAGCCTGTGATATGAGGTCCACAGACACACACACACACACACACACACACACACACACACACACACACACACACACACACATATCTGCCAGATGCCGGGGCAGCTGGTCTAGGGCTTTGTTCAGAGCCAGGCCTGTCCCTGACCTGTGGTGACAGACAGAGGACAGAGAAACCCTCTCCGAGGCTCACTCGCTCCCTCTCTGAAATGGGTTTAATTATGTGTCTTTGCACAGCTGTTTTCATGAGGAGAGGAGGCCTAGACCTGGGACACAGGCGATTTATAAGCCTGTGACCGTCCCAGTACTAAGGGGGTAGTTCCCACCTGTTTGGGGCACCCAGCAGCAAAGGTGTGGGGTTAGTGAAGATCAGAGAGCCAGCCTCAGGAAAGGGTGAACTGCAGAATTAGGACCTCCCTGCCAGCTGCTGGGGACAGAGGGGAAGTGCATGAACTTGAGAGAAGTCTTCCAGCACAGCCTGGAGGTCAGCCCCACCCTGGCCGTCAGCACCTGGAGCATGTGACGCAGGGCTCTGGTGGTCTTGGACGTACCACAATGCTTACAAGCTGGCCCTCTGCTCTTAGGGCACCCCCACCCCACCCCTAAGGAGCCGCCCACCTGTGCAGCACCAGACAGTCAGGCAGGATCTACCTGGGAGCAGGACCCCCTTCAGACGCTGAGATTTCATCTCTCAAAACACTGACATTACAACCACCTTCCCTTCCCTCCCTGCCAAGCGTCATCACCCTTGGGAACCTTATCGAGCTGGCTTCTCCTGGCCCCCAGACAATGCAGCTCATCAGGGACCTAGCAGCTCACTGGCTTCAGAAACATCTGTCCCCACCATGGGTCTGGCTGGGAAACTCAATGTGCACCCCAGGCCCCAACCTCAGAACAAAAGATGCTCTGGGCTGAGCCATTCCCCTTCCAGCACAGGGCTGCAAGTGTTCCTGCCCTGAGGGGAGGCTTAGAGCAAGTGATACGCTAAGCCCTACATCAAAATATCTTCATCACACCCGTGAACTGGAGGAAGCCAGCTAGGGTGGTGGAACAATCACAGCCACAAGGCCCTGCATCACATTGCCCCTTCCCCTGCAGGGGCCTGGCCAGGGGCCCTGGGCAGGAGAGATGCAGCGCTGCTGCTGCTGCTGCTCCTCCTCCTCCTCCTCCTCCTCCTCCTCTTCCTCCTCCTCTGTGAGATGCAGTCTCCCCAATGGAAAACACTGCTCACTGGGCTTCTCCACCCCAGTCCAGATGGGAGCTAACATAGGAGCAATGCACCTGAGATCTGGGGGCTGAACAGTCCTTCTCTGGGGCTGCTTCAGAATGCACACTCACAGAACAACACTCACTGCAAAAGACTCCCAGCAACCGGAGGAGGTGCCCATGCCCACAACAACCATTAGGAAAACCTCAAATCCAAATTGGATGGTGCCATCTTTCATCTGTCGGTGTGTGAGGGGGCAGGGGGAAGTGGCAGTTTCCAGTGCCAGTGGGCATGTAATTATTTCAGTCACTTAGGAACCATTTGGCAGCATCCAGCCAAACTGAACTGCCAAACTGAAGCCGGCAGCCCCTGGGCCAGGCTGCTCACATGTGAAGACGGTATAAAACCGCTGGCGGTCTGGAGGCCCGCAGAAGTCCACCCCAGGGGAACAGCTCAAGTGTTCATGGCAGTGGAATATTACAGAGCTGTTAGACAGGATGAGAGAGATCAAAATGTCACACAGCAGGGGAAGGAGGCAGCAGGTAAATTACACATCCGAAAACACACCCACCCCTGACCACTGAGTGCACTATCCACGCCCGGGACACTTTTCCTAAAAGCCCAGCTTTGATATTTCTCAGCACTATTTGCAACCTTCACTGACGGCCATGGCTGTCACCTCAACCCAGTTATCAGTCTGTGGGGCAGGGGACACGGTTCCTGTCTCCCCTGTGGACACCACACAGCCCCACTGACGTAGCTACGCAATCACCATCCTTACGTGCGGGCTGAGCTGGGACACCGCTTGGCCTCCCTTTGTAAGAATCTGGAAGTGAAGCTCCCAGTGTCATCAGCCAAGGCATCTGAGTCTGTCCTCTCGTCCCACCTCCCACATGGTCCCCTGAGCCGTGGGAGCCCCCCCAACCCCCACCATCCTGCGCGTTTTTTTCCTTTCTGAGGGGCCGGGCAGCAGCCTATAAGTGTGAGAGCCACAAATAACTCCAAACATAAATATGACCTAAAAATAGCCATACATCACTCTGATTCCATCCGGTGACAATTCTAATTTATAATACGAGGGAAGAAAATGAACACTGTGGCTTTTTTTTTTCCCTGGGCTTCCAAGTTGCTGCTGAGGATGAATTTCACCCTGCTGTTACTTACAACCAGAAGTCCCTGATTTACGTATTACTAAAGATGAAATATTCCAGAAGCCTGTGGACATGGAGGCTGTTTGCCTGGGTGTAGAGTGAATTCTTGTGGGTCCCCTAAGTCCCAGTGCGAACAGTCTCTTCCTCCTCGGCCCCACCCACTCTCCCTCACCCTCTACCTGGTCTTCCTTGGGGGAGATAAGAGCGTCCTCAAAAGGACAAACTGCGCCCTCCACGCTCCCCAGAAGACGGCTGATACGTTAGTACTGTCCCTGGTCACGATCGATCGTAGAGGTGGGTCCGGGCAGCATGTTTGGGTAATCTACATTTTAATGTTCCATGCAGTCAATTAAACCATGCTGCGCAAACCCTGGGAACAGAAGAGCATGGGGAACTGGAATCCCTCAGATCGGGGCTTTTCTTTGTTCATCATCATAAACCATTGTTATTGGGTATAGAAAAAAAACACATGCGTAAAACAAAAGTTCTCTCTCTCCACGGGGTAATGTAATAAAAGCCATTCGATGCTATTTTTAACAGCCACGAAAGCATATGATTAACCCAGAGAAAATCATGACAAGGTGTGTTGCAGAGCATGTCAGTATGGAAGGGCAACCACAGAACTCAGGTGGGCTTCCGTCCTCACTAGCACTGCAGCATGCCAGAGACGCGGCACACCTGCTGTGCAGACAGGGGCTCTCGAGACACCAGGTGGGTCACAAGCCAGCCCCCACTCCTGGCCCAAGATGGCCCTTGCTACGCTCCTGGGGGAAGATCGCTAAGGCATGCAGAGAGGTGGGTGCTGGGTAACCAGCAGGTCCATGCCTCTGCCACTGTGGCACCTGGCTCAGACCCTCAAATGCTGGATATCAGCAGCAAGGGAATTTCTCCAGGGTTGCCCCTGGCTGAAAGCCAGAGTGACAGGAAGGAAATCAGGCTGCATCCGGGGACAAAACCCAACTGTGCCCAAGATCCTAAGATGCTTCTACAGATGCCAGCTCCTCCCCAGCCCTGCAAGGATCATGCATATCCTGTGATGCTATATAATTAGCTTTAGCCTGGACTGAAGCTGAAACACCCAGAGGGAGCTGGAAGATTGTCCTTTAGTGGACGTGAAGCCTCGCTGGGGACAGGGAAGGAACAAGACCAGCTCAATGGAGGAGGCTGGGGCACCTAGAGAGAAAAGTTCCTCAAGTTGCCTCCTCTCTGCCCTGACACATGCAAACTCTCAATGCATCAGAGGCCCTTCCATAAATACAATAAGCAATTCTACAGGCACCTTGCGAATCCCCATTCATCCATCAATGACCCCCCAAAAAGGCAGGGCTTCAGGTATGCCCAGTGACACTGAGAACCACATGGCTGTCATTATTGGGTAAGGGAGGAAAACAGAAGCAAATACCAGGGTTTCAGTGAGCAAAACTTCTTTAAAGAGGTGACTGACATCAAATGACTCCCATGCAATTGCATTCTCCGTTGCAGCCCAGAAATGACATTTGGGGACACGAGAACCTTTTCTGCTCTTTACCTCCACTCCCTGGACCTTGAGTTTCATGTGGTCCTCTCTGGTCGTTTTCCCATCTTTCCTCTTTTTCCAGCAATACCCATCTTTCCTGTATTTCACTTTCTTCCTGTTGTAGAGTATCATTGAGCCATTCTGTGGTCTGGAAACAACAAACGGTTAAGTTACCAAGAGAACCAAGCAGGAGAAAATTTATGAAGAAAGATATCATAGACCAGTAAAAGTCTCTACAGGGAAGAAGAAAAAAAAGCAATATTCCACATTTGCTGGGACATAATTTTTCACCTTTTATTGCAGCTGCCTGGATTAACCATGTTTCATGGCCAGCCAAAATTTGCTTGTGGATTTGGTACCTAATGAATTAAATGTGCCAATGATAGGTTTTTAAAAAATCCCCTTAGTAATACCCACCAACTAATCAGGATATATGATGTGGGGCCCAAGCTTTGCACTGAAAAGTAGCCCAAACTGAAAGAGAAAGCAGAAAGAGCCAGGGGTGTAGTGGCAGGCTGCAATATCTTATCGCTTGTAGAAGGATTTTCTGCACATCTTTTAATCCATCACCCAGCATTAGGAAATAAATAAGTTTAACGCAGACGCTAGATGACTATGTTAAGAACAGACCAATGGAAGAGCCAGTCACCGAGGCCAAACACTCCTGATTCATGGCCTGCATTTAGATTACCTCCAGATATGGAGGCGCATCCGAGTCTTCTTTCCAAGCAAGCTAAGTACCTGATTCATTCCCATTTGGTCCTGGCCTGTCAGAGGTCTCAGATCGTGCCAGGTGAACTCATCTATTCAGTCCACAGCCACGGTTTCTTAGGGAAATAGTTGCCCCGTTTGCTAAATGCTAGCAGCATTAGCAACATTCTTGGGATGTTTTTAAAGAAAAATAAAAAGAACCTTGGATTTTTCTAGAAAAAAAAAAGCCATATTCACGACAAAGAGCAGAAGGTCTCTGTGGTCAGGTCTACAGGGCAGTGGTCACACGTTTGGGGTTGGAAACGCCAAGGACAGAAAGAGCCGAGGCCCCTGGCAGCTGCAGTAGATGCTGTGGTGAGGTATTTCCAGCACAGAGCTGCAGCAGGTGCGGGCATATCCAGCCTTCCAGCCAGCACAGCCCCCTGCGGCCCTGCACCTGAGCGCGGTGGGCTTGCGGACACGAGGGCTCGCGGCACAGTGACCACGGCGCATGTGGCCAAGGCCAGCTTTCCACTTCACTCTCAGCCAAGGTGAGGGAGCTCTCTGCACACACCAGGCAAATGAAGCAGTTTTTTCTCCTGCGCCTTGGTCTTGGAGTTTTGCTGCTGCCGCAGAGGCGAGGAAAGAGTTATGCCAGCCACCCTTCCGCAGCTGGGGCCGCATCCACCAGCCTCTTTCTTTCCTTTTTTCTTTCAACAATGGGCCGTTTCACCATCGGCACTGAACATCGGCTATTGATGGCTTAATACTCCATTGTCTGGAGGGAAAAAATCACGGCAGGGCGACTGCCGCTAATTGCAGTTCCCACCCAGCCGACTGTGTCATTCGGCAGCAGTGCAATGACTAAACGTGATCCTGTCAGAAATTACAGACCTTCAGCCGCGACTCCCTACACTGCATTGTTTCCCGATCAGGGTGCAATTGGCTCGTGTCAGGGTTGGTTTCCTCCCTAAGCCTGCACTGACTAAAACAATCAGGAAACAGCTCCCCACAGTTGTCACAACGCAGCCACCTGATGGTGTCTGTCTGTGCTTACAAGTCTGCACTGAAGCCCTTACAATCCCCCTCCATTTCCAAGTGCAGGCAGGCTTGGCTAAGGAGGGCCGGCCACCCCGACTCCCTGTGTCAGCCACTCCAGGTACTTAGGGGGAATCCTCAGAGCCCAGGAGCCTGCTGTGCCCAGCAGGCCCCCAGAGTCCAACTACAGCACTGTGTACGAGGCCACTGCCCCAGGAAAAAGCAAAGGACTGCATCGGATCAGATGGGCCCTGTGTGTGGCCTATCCTCTCCAAGGAGGAATGATGACCACGGGGTGCTACAGGGGTGCCCTGGTCAAAGAAAACCTATTGGCTGGAGAAGTCCGTCTGCTCTGCATGACGGAAAGGTGCGCCTCACCCCTGCTCCAGGTCCTACGAGCGGCAAATGGGGAGATAGATGGGCTGCAAGGGGCACAGTCCCTGAGGCCATGCGCCATCCCAGCAAAGTGGACCCTGTGGGAAAGGATGTCCAAAGCGTGGAGGGAAATGGCGCGTGGCTCCAGGAGGAGCCAACAAGCTGGGCCACAAGGTTTGACACGCTTCCAGGCAACCTCAGGCAGGGGACACTGAGCAGAGCAGGGAAGCAGGAAGAGATGCAGATGGGGAGGAGAACAGGGACCTCGTGGAGGAGGCCAGGGAGCCTGCGGCCTAATGCTGTCACACCTTCTGGTTCTGGCCCCTTGCTGTGCACCTCTGCCCACGGGGAATGTCACATGCAGGTCTGTACCTGCCGTCTGCACACAATCAGCCTTCCTAGCAGAAGCTTCCAGCAGGAGACAACCATCCCCTTGCAGTAGGTGGAGCACGGACTGCGGGCCAGTCTGGGTCTGAACCCCCTTTCTCCTGGCTGGGTCATTCTGAGTGTTGTGAAGTCGTCGTCACCATGGGACTGGGATCTGGTGGGTGGATTGCAGGATTCCCCGTCCAGTGGCTGCGATGACTGTGGGTGCTCCGCACAGTCCCTCAGTGCCCCCCACTGGCACTAGGCTGCCGACAGCGTGACTGGCGGGGGGGGGATCCCTGTGTTTGCATTCTTCCTCTTCCTCTCACCTCCACACTCCCCACTGCTGCTTCCTGGGGTCACCTCTCAGATAAACTGCACTCAAATCCTCCTCTCAAGATCCACTTCTGGCAGAAACCAGAAGAATGTGTGTCAGGGTGACAGCGTAAGAGAGACTTGGGGAGTCGCTCAATGTCCCCTGCATGGCATAGAGGAGTGTCAAGGAAAAATGAGATGACAAGGAGGCCATTCTACCAGGAGGCTGCTAACCAAGTAACCTTTTATCTAAGAAACCAATGGTGAGCAAACTCAGCAACAGTGCCATGGGATAAAAGATCACAGAGGGGGCCAGGGATACAGCTCAGTGGCACAGCGCCTTCCTGCTAAGCACAAGGTCCTGAGTTCAACTCCTGGTACCACTTCCCTGAAAAAAGTCATCGAGTCAGTGGAAATCTACTATAAATTACAATAAGAAGTGGGTATAAAATTCAGATATAAGCTAGTGATAACAGATGGACAGAGAGAATATTGTAAGTCCCACTTACTATAGGAAAAAAGAATATTAAAACCTACATATAGTTTAATGAGCAACTTCTTTCTAAATCTGGAAAATTTTATTATGCGGTTTATTTAGAAACAAAAAACATTAAGAGTAGCCAGATAAACCCCACTGAAGATAACCAAGATATTGGGCTAGTCCCACTGGCTGTTAACACATGTCTCAAAACCTGCATATTTTTAAAAGTATAAGGTATGATCAAAATGTATAAGGACTGCTTAAATATTTTAATATATTATGTAAAAGACACATTTGCATTAATCCTCCTCGAAACACCCCCCACCCATCATTCAGACACACTTGTCCCATCGCTGCCACTGCTTTCTGGAGCGGCTCTGGAAGTCCTCTTTCAGGAGTGTCTTCAGGACGGATGGTCAGAACTACAAGGCACGCACCTGACAGGTGCTGTCCAACAGAGAGGCAGCCTCGTGTTACCATCCACCTTCATGCAGCAGATGGGGCTCAGCTTGACTTCCTGCTCTTCCCCAAAGTCAAAAGGACCACGAAAGGTAAACATTTCCAAGTGGTTGGGGACATTTCGGCAACCGTGACGGCACAGCTTTGGATGCTGAGGGAAGAGGACTTCTAGGGCTGCTTCAGAAGCGACAGGAGTGATGGGATAGGGTGTCGGAAGTGATGGGGGAGTAGTCCGAGGGGGTTAATGGCAACGTGTTTTTTACTGTACTAAATTTTTAAATTTAAACATTCATTTTTTTTATTGTATTCCTATGAACTTTACACATGGGTAAACAGACCCATGGACGGAGTAGAAAATCCAGACACGCATTCACTTTCAATGTAGCACACACGGCAAGCCAGGTCACGCAAGTCAGCGCAGGAGGGGATTGCTTTTTAACAAGCGACAACGGGACCACTGGGCGGGAATATGGAGAAAACGTGAAATTTGAGCTACTCCTCCCCTTGCACAGAAGCTTTGATTCCAAATGGACCAGCCGCTTCCATGGAATGAATAAAATCCCATATACGCTACGAGAAACTACAGGAAGCTCCTCACTGACTCGAGGTAAAGAAAACTTTTCTAACCATGATTCAAAATTCACACTAGTATGTGAAAGATAGGCCCATCGGATTCCATAAAATAAAGCTGCTGAGCTCTTCCTCAGAGGGGCAGCACCACCTCCTACCCCACCAGAACCCTACTTCTCTACGTTCTCCCCAGCTTTTGGCAAGGCCTGTCATTGGGCGCAGAGCCGCCCTATTGGGTTTTTTTTTGGTTTTAATTTGCATTTCTCTAATGACTAATGATGTTCACCATCTTTTCACATCCTTATTAGCTATTCATATCATTTCTTTGGTGAAATGTCTATTGAAACTTGTTACCCCTTTTTAATTGAATTGCTTTGCCTTCTTTTGAATAGTAAGTGTTTTTATGCAAAATTCATATATAAGACTTCATCAGATAAATGATGGGTGAATACTTTCTTCCAATCTTTTTTCTTTTTTTATAGTGTTTTTTTTTTTAAAAAAGCAATATGTCTCAATTTTGATAAAGTCCAAGTTCTTGGGTTTTTAAGGAATAGTACTTCTAGTTATTAAGAACACTTTTTTAACCCAAGGTCACAAGCCTCTCACATTTTCTTCTAAGAGTTTTTTATTTTTATTTTTTACCTTTTGACATGAGTCCTTTTGCATTAATCTTAGTGTATGATGTGAGGCAGGTGTCTAAGCTGAGTTGTTGCCATATCGTCATCAAATTGCCCCAATATCAGTTGTTCAAAGAAAGAAAAGAGCCTCTTCAGTCCCCCACCCATCTTCTAGTGACTTACTTTCAAGGACAATAAACTGACTCATAACCAGAAGGTCTTATGTCTGGATTTTATATTCAGTTCCATCGCCCCATTCTTATACCAATACCTTCCACCTTGATTATTGCAGTTTTACAGGAACTTTTGAGATCAAGAACTCTACATCCTCTGACTTTGTTTTTTGGCAAAATTTTGGCTATTTTAAATTCTACACATTTTTAATATGAGCTGGGCAATTTCTGAGGTGAGGGAAAAAGCCTCCTGATGCTTTGGTAGGAGTAGCATTTAATCTGGAATCAATCTAGAGAGAATTCCTATGTTAATAGCAGGCCTTCCAATTACTTCCAATGGAGTGAGTTTCAATTCCATTAGCAAGGAATATTTCTCCACCTCTGTAAGTCTTTAATTTCCCCATATTATAATTTTAATGTACAGGTGTTGAAATCTGTAAATTAAATTTGTCCTAACAGTATACTATTTTTAATGCTATTTATGAATGGAACTGTTTTCTCAATTTCATTTTTGGATGGTTCATTTCTACATATAGAAATACAATTAACTTTTGTATGTTGATCTCTTTTCTTGCACCTTCACTAAACTCTTCAGTTCCAATAAAGATTCTTCTAGCTCCTCTAGGATTTTCTCCATATATAATCAAGTCATTTGTGAATAAAAATAGTTTCACCTCCTCCTTTTCCTTGTGAATACCTTGTATTTCTTTTTCTTGCTTTATTGCACTGGCTAAAACCTCCAATACCATGTTGAAGTAGTAAGAATCAACACCTCGCCTTGCTCCTGATTTTAAGTGAGAATCATTCAGTCTTTTACCATTAAGTATAATGTTAGTTGTATCAAAGACTTAAACAATGGAGAAAGTAATCAGGAGCCAATGTGAACAGGATTCCACTGACCAAAGATGGGAAACCTGGAGCATCAGTAAGATAATAACTGCAGTGGACTAACGCACATTAATATGTTTAAATCCACGAGTTTGTAATGACCCCTAAATGACCCAAAACAAGCTGCTCATCATTGGAAGATGCCAGTGACCCAACACATTATAGGGGTACCTTAGTTCATGAACTTGATTCATTCCATGATTCTGGAAACGATGACCACACTCATGTTCATGCAGGAAAGATGACCACGGTCATGTTTGTTACTCACTGCAACGAAAGCAAACCTTTGCCAAATGCTTCTGTTTGCTAATCAAATTGCTCACAATAAAAAGTGTTCATGAACTAAGTACCACTGTATTTTGAAAATGTGAAGATGGAAAAAAAAAAACCACAGGTGGAGAGAGAATCAGGCATTCGTTCTTCCTTTCCTGTACAAAAAAATTCTTCTGTGTTACTAAGCAGGAAGAGAAAGAACTTCTCTGTGAAAGTCCTCCAGTTGATAAATGAAGAAGAAATGAGAGAGTTGAGGATCACCATCTCATAATCTTGAATGAATTCATGGATCGGCAACCATGGCTGACATTACAGGAGCGGGACAACCTGGTATTAAGTATCCTGGCAATTTTTGCTGTTTAAAAAATTGATCTTGAAATTAGACATCTGGGCCTAACATCCACTTTATAAGGACCCCTTGAGTGGAACATGGTAAAGGATGCCATGGGAACACTGATAGCAAAACCCAGATGACAGACTGCTCTGTAGGACGAATGACCTGGCTTCTCCAGCCAGTTCTCAGACAAAGGGTAAGATAGAGGGAAAACCAGAGCAGAAAAGTGCTGGGATCAGTACATAGGGATTGAAAGGGACAAAGAAATCCATCAACCAATTGCAGTGTGCAGACCTTGCCGAGTTACTGGCTGAGTCCTCTATATGGCAGATATGAAACAATTGGAATTTTGAACAGCAACTAAATATTTAATATTTAGAATGATGAATTTTTAAGAGTGATCATTGTAGTGCAGAAGTATTTTCCAACAGACAACTTTTCGGATATATATTAATATAGTCACTGATAGGATTGCACAGTGTCTGATACATCAAAATAAGGTCGGGGCGGAAGGGATGTGCTGCATGAATAAAACCCATCTGGCCAAGTACTGACCACAGTTGAAGATGGACATAGGTGTGAGTGTTCATCCTGCTAGTCTGTCTGCATTGGTGAATGCATGAAATTTTCCATAATGAAATGCTTTTAAAAGAAAGCAATACTGGCCAGGGGGTCTAGCCCAGGGGCATAAGCGCCTGCCTGGCAAGCACGAGGTCATGAGTTTGATCCCTGGTTTAAAAAAAAAAAAAAGAAGAAAAGAAAGAAACAAAGAAAGAAAGCAATTGCCAGGTATATAGCTCAGTGGCACTGTGCCTGCCTGGCAAGCATGAGGTCCTGAGTTCGATTCCTGGTACAACAACAACAACAAAGAAAGTGGTCATAGAATTTAGAGTAGGACCCAAGTGACCCCATAAACTTTGGCTCTGCCTTCTGTGCTATGTAATCTTGAACAAATCCCTCGGTCTTTCCAATGCAGTGGCCCATAATGAATGCAGAATTCCTAGCACGCTGCCCACACAGTACCTGTGCTTTATGACTGACACTAACAGACTTGGCCTCTTTTGTAGACTCCTCCTGCAATGATGGGCAAAGTGACAGTAAGGAAATGGTACATGGGGTGTAGCTGGGGCACTTACTGGGGGAGACACCCTCCCTAGAAACCGAGGCCCAGGTACCCCTTCACCACTTTGGGGAGGGGCATGTTCTTCAAATCATGTAGACGAACGGCAGATGAGGGTTAGAGGGGTGGTGTGGGTTTGGGTGCAGATGCTAAATACAAATAATGGAGCAGCTGGGGGTGGACTGCAAGGCTAGCAGAAGCCCACGACATGAAACCTGGACATTCTTTCCAGTGTCTCAGTTTAGAACTCAGGGTAGCCCCTCCTCCTGGAATCCCCACTCTTTCTGTCACTAACGGATCATTTTCAGAACCTCAACAGTCACTGATCTCATCAGGGCAGAGAACAGAGGCCCGGCTGGGATCTGGGGGACCTGCGGACCTGCTAAGCCCAGCGCCTACTCAGGCCTGGAGGCGACAGTTTGCACAGTGGGCTCTGAGAGGCTGAACAGCTGCTGCTCCCTTGGTGTCACCAGAGCTGTGCCTGCAGCATCCCTTCAGGAACAAGTGATGTCCTTGTTCCTTGTCCAGGACCCTGTGAACATCAGCCAGCTTCTAAACAGCGAACAGCTCAAAGGATTCTTTCTCCAGCCAGAGCCGAAGCCCTGGGCAGCTCACCCCTTCCTCTCTATGACGTGGAGCCCTCCCTCCTGCCACGGTTCCTGGAGACGTGCAGGGCTCGCCATTCCAGCTGCCTACAGGCCTCAACCCTGAGTGTGAAGCTCGTCCTTGTGACAGGGCGTGGGTCGCAGCATCCTAGAGCACAGGGCCAGTGTTAAATCTCCGTTCCAGCAGGCAGTTAGGAAATGGAAAATGCCACCCCTAATTGCAGCAGACATACTTTATGTACCTGTCCCTTCCCTGCTGATCTTTCCACCATGGAATGGCCTGATTTACATGCACCATCAGAGGTAGGTGGCCTGGACCAAAATGTCAATAGTAACCATGACAACTGCCACGACAACAAGGAGAGCTGCTGTTTACTAAGCATGTACCACTTGCTCATGCTCATTTCTCATCTTAGGCCTACCCTAACCTTGGGAGATGGGTGTCACTGTCCTCATTCTACAGATGAGACAACCTGGAGCACAGAGAGGGTGGAAACTCCCAAGGTCACTTGGACAAGCAGGAAACTGCCCCCACTGTACCTCTTCCAGAGACCTGGTTACACATCCCTTGCAGGTCCCTGGCAGGTCTCAGACACCACTTTTTTTCACAGCAACACCCTGAGACACTTTTGGTACCACACAGCACTCCAGACAGAGGAAGGAGCTGTTCTCCTGTCTCTTCCTTTTGTTGCAAGTGGAGGGAAAAGCCAGGTAAAGGAATGTCTCCTCCGCTTATCTCCCTCTCACACAAAGCCTGCAAGAGCCCTAATTGATGACCAGCCAGGGAGGCTGACAGCAAGCCAGACGGAACCCCAGGAAGCCACCCCAGAGGCCTGTCTCATGGAAAGGGGCTGCTTTATGAGCCCACAGCCAGGGTCTTCTCCTGACTTGTTTATAGGGTCCTAAAGACTTGGGGGACATGGAACAAGAAAGATGGCCACAAATACCCAGTGTCCTCTCCCTCCTGAGTCCAGCAGCCACTCCAGGCTCTTTGTGGAATGATGAGGAAAGAGGGACTGTCAGACCTGGCCGGGCTGCAATCAGCCAGATATGAAAACCAATTGCTTTTCATAATAAATTCCAGCTGGAGCCATCGAAATAATAAGGGAGAGGAGAAGGTAACACCAATTTGCTTTATTTGATTAGCTCCTTCTTGGGCGGTCCAACCTCAGCTTCTTTTCATTAAAATAAGGGCAAATTGAAAATGGTAAAAGAGGTTTTCTTATCAGAGAACAAACAACTGGGTGGCTTCACAGGCTTAAAAGCCTCCCCCGCACCACACGGCACCAGAACTGGCGATCAGGGGAGCAGGTCCCCAAGAGTCTGGGCAGCTCAGAGTTTCCTTTGAGGTCACCATGGTGCATGTTTTCATTCTTCTGAATAAAAGGAGACAGCTAATAGTACTTTCTGGTAACTAGTGCTTTATGTTATAAAACAATCTTGTTTTATCCTGGCGAAAGCCCACAAGGGATGCCAGTCTGGGACAGCCACACAAGAGGTCAAGGGAGCCCTGATCCTCTTCTCTAAGGCCAAGATGTGCACGTCAGGGGCTGAGACAGGGTGGCCAGGGCTTCCAGAACCCAAAGGCAGAGTCCATGAGTATTTCCCAAGGATCATTAAATGCAGGCTGCTAGCCACAGTTCTATTCCTATAAATTGTCTCTGGAGGTCACTGAAAAGAAAAGGCTACCCTTATAGAGAGAGGATAATGACCAGGAATCCGTCCAGAGCAAGTCTGGAGGGACTCATTAATGGCTCCATTCCCAGAGCTCCCAGGGGCTCATCTTGAAATTCTATTATGACATCCAGTGATTTATTCAGTTAATATTTACTGAGCAGCTATTATGGGCCAGGCATCCATGCAGGGCTTTCTGGGTGCCCAGCCATGCCACTCTGAGGCTTGATGTCCAGGGACGAGAAGGGGGTGGCTCGCAGAGACCCGTTTCCTGCAGGTTCCAGAGCTGGAAGAGGGGAAGGAACCCCCAAGAGATAGGAAAACAGATGTGTTCCCAATGGCTGGTAGGAACCAAGGCAAAGGCACAGAGGTTCCCTGAGAAGGAACTGCAGCAGAGACAGCCCGTCCCGGTGGAGCCTGGGGAAGACGCTTGGAAGGCCCAGGACAGTGAGCAAGGGCAGGGATAGGAGATGGAGCGTGAGGACCAGTGGCCTGAGCAACAGGCGCTCTTGCAGGAGGTGCCGTTTATACCAAGTCTGATGAAAGACATGAATTAACCGGGAAATACAACCATCTGGACCCTGAGTCTTAGGAGAGGTTCCACCCAGTGTCCAAGGCAGCCTAAATTAACCAGCAAGTGCAACTTTGGGAAATGCAGTGGAGAAAAGCCCAGGGGCACAGAGAATGTGAGAGAGCAGCTGCATTCAGAGGGGAGAGTGGGGGTTATGTGTCCCGTCCCCCCAAAAAGTGATAGCTAGGCTGGAGATGGAAGAGAGGAAAGTCAGGCAAGAAGGGGTGCCTTTCGGACAGCAGGGTGGTGGGGTTCTGGGGCCCCCCGAGAATTCAGCAGGGGGCTGTGGCTTGCTCTTCAGCTTTCTCCACCTGCCTGACTCTTAATAGCAAGCCCTCTGTAAGCGCTGGTCAAGTGAGTGAAAGAGTCAAGAAACTGGCTTTTCCAGCAAGCATGCAGAAAACATCACTTAGAGTTAAAGCAGCGGGTCACCAAGGAAGCAGAGAAGAAAAGGGGAGTCAAGCCGGAAGAGGAGGAAGAAGAGAAATCGAAACGGCCTCCCGTTCTTTGGGTTCTGTCCAGCAGGCCCCACCCCATAAAGCCATGCAAGCATTCCTGGGTTGACACCCAGTGTGGGCTCACGGCCAGCTTGCCACCGTGGCATCCACATCTGGCCGAAGCCCGTTCCTCCTGATGGAGCCCAGGCGCACCGTGGCCCCTCACCTGTCACATTCCAACACCAATATTTTATGAATAATCCAATGTAAATCCAAGAGAAAATTAATGTGTCATCTCCTCACAGGAAGGACTAAACGTCTCAATGCGAGGGTCTGTTGCAGTTGTCACTTATCATTAGCGTGCAATTCAAGGCAGACGTCCCACATTCTGGCGAGAGCGTGCCAGACAATGAATCCCGGGGAATTAGCTTCTGGTCCAATTACTCTTGTTCCCCCACCTACCTAAGAGATAAATTCTGTCTCAGTGGGAGGGAAAAAAAATAAAAAATAAAAAGGGGGAAGAAGAAGAAGAAAAGGAGGAGGAGGAGGGAGTTTGCTATTCTCCTTCCTGGGTGAAATCAATTTTTCTCAAGGAGACAAGGCAATATTCATTTTGTGCGAAGGGAATAAGGCTGCCCGCGAAAGGCCAATAAATGGAGCCGTTCTGATAAAAACTTCCTCAAATCAAATGTAGGGGAACCTCTTAATGGGCTTTGTTCTTCTTTTCCATAATCCATAACTATTAAAAGAAAGACAGGCAGAGAGAGAAAGAGGCTGTGGAAATATTAGGCAGAGTCCTCTTCCAGGTGGAGCCAGAGAGGTCACTGAAAATACTGTCCCTCTCTTGGCCCAGCGAGTGTCCTGTGGGTCCAAAATGCTGGGGATGCAGTGGTTGACGGATAGGCTTGTCACGGTCTGCAGGGAGCTTGTAGTCCAAGGGAAAAGTAGACCAATAAACAAACTAAAGAGCAGATAAGTGCTACAAAGAAGCCAAACCAAGACAGAAAATCTGTGCATTACAATAGGATTGTTTTGTCTGGTAACTTTTTTTTTTTAAGTCTTTAGTGCAAAACATAAAAATGCACTTTGAAAATAAAAATCGCACTTCTTCCAAAGCCAGGCAAATGTCAGTTTGTCCTGAGAGTGGCAGGGGCCTTGAGCACTGCCCAGCACAGGTGACTCACCGGGCAGGGGCAGGGAAGCAGGCTGTGGCCCTGCTGGCCAGGGGCAGTTCCAGCCCATGCCCGGCCCTGCAGATCTACACTGTGTCCTCCAGGGCTGCAGCCAACCCTAGCCTGACAGGCCAGGGCAGAGGGGCTGGAGGTAGAGGGTGGAGAAAGAGTGCTTGGGCCTAAATCCTTCCCAGGCCCGACGCTCTGCGATAGGCCTGTCCCCCCAGGAGAGCAGAAGTGGACAGTGCCCAGTGGGGCCCTGCTATATCCCTCCTGGCATCCTGTGTGCCCCCTGCCACGATGCCTGGCGGGCTGGGCCATTCCTGTTCCTGGAACTGCCACAAGGGCAGGGACCAGGCCTGTTTTGAGCTGAAAGGGCTGCCCTTTGCATCTGTACAACCCCAGCAGGCTGTGTGACATCGGCCTCCCACATGCAGGGAGCTGCCACTCCCTCATCGCCATGGTGAGCAGTGGCTCCAGGCTGCAGCATGGCAGGACACGGCTGGGGCCGCACCACGCCCCAGATCCACCCCCAGCCAGCCTGCCTTCCTCCCCCTCTTCCGGTCTAGAAGGCCTCCACCTGTTTCCAACTTCACATCCACCATCAAGGGGTGAGGACGTTGCCCGGGCAGAGCCCCAAGGCCACCTGCCCCACTTGGGAGAAACTGCTCTTACTCAGTGTGCAGGTCAGGGTTCCTCCTCTCATATACAGGTCCCACAGGGTGCACCTGCCAGGCCCAGGCTCCTGCCGTGGTGGGCAATGCACTGAGAAGGAAGCCCCCTGACAGGACGGGAGAGGACGGGCTGGCCAAGGTGCTGCGCTCTTAGAGAAGCGTGGTCCCCAGCAGGACCATGTGCACATCCAGAAAGCCTCCCGCTGCGCTGCCTACTGCCCCTCGCCTGGACAGAGAGACGCTGATTCTCCCCCAGGGCCCTGGCTTGGGCTCCCAGACTCGGACTCCCATTGTCCTCTGAGCCTGAAAGATTGTGGCCTACAGCTCCTCTTTGCCCAAACCCTGGTTTACTCTCTCGGCTCGTGAGTCAGCCAACTCCAGCACCGCTGCCAGGATTAACCCCAGGATCGGCGGGGAGACCTCTGGCCCACATGGGGGTGCCCAGGCCGGCAGACTCAGTGGTAGGCTGCAGACAGCATGGAAAGAGATTTGCTCAAGGAAAGGCCTGCCCAGGAAGGGCTGCTGGGAGAGTGGGTCAGGGAGGGCAGGGCCTGGGGCAGCCCGTGGCAGAGAGCATAGGCCAGGGAAGCTGCCAGACACCCACACCCGGGCAGCCTCTCTCCTCCTCCCTCCACACCCAGCCCTTTCTCCTGCTGCCTGAGCACTGTCATCAGCTACTTCAGTTTCCTGGGGCTCTGAAAATCCCAGAAGCACGGCTTTGCATTGAACAGGATGTGGGGCCCAACCCAGAGCTCTGGGGCCAGGGGAGAAGCAGGCCAGTCAGCACCGTCCCAGGTCACGCAGACCACAGGACCCTCTCTGGGACCCCTCTCTGGGCCGCCGATATCAGCCACTCTCAGGGTCACAAGCCCCAGCCCCCTTCACCCAGCTGTTCAGAGACAGCAAACCCTGAGCTTGGTGCCTGAGGTCCAAGGACCCCTGGATTTTCAACCAGGCCACCACCAAAAGGCCCCAGTACTACTTGGATGAGAGCAAGGATGAGTAGCAGGACCCGCATTTGTGGATACCTGTGACCACAAGCTTGACGGGGTCGGGGGTGCCTATGTCCTTTCACCCATCAGCATCTCAGCACTCTGATAAGGAGTGTATATACACTCTTACCTTGCAGTAGGAGGAAAAAGGAAACTCTCTGTCATTGAAAAGTTGAGTCCGGAAGGTGGCCTCTCCCTCAGGGCCTGGCCCACTTCTTCTCTCGCCTGACATAGCCCACAGCAGGTCCCTCTGTGCTGCCCCTGCCCCTGACCTTGCACATCCCAGCCCTCCTGGCAGCCTAGCACCAAGTGCTCCCATGGGAGCGCACAGGAGCAACAGTCTGTCCTAGAGTCAAACAGAATCGGGGAGCCCCACCAGGAAGCCAGGACGTGAGGATCCAGGCGCATTCTGAGTACTGCTGGCATCAGATGGCACAGAGGGGCAGATGGTGGCTCTCGTCCTCTCCTGCACTTCCTGTCTCCTTTCTTCACCATAGGGCCCTTGGCACTGCCCGCCCATGACCAGCTTTGCACCCTGCCCTGGATCAGTGGGTGAAGCGTCCCAGCCCCCCACCTGCCCGAAGGTGCTCTGCCTCCCCCGTCTGCACCCTGACGCCTCTGTGAAGGGGCAGCTCTTTGGGATGGGGAGTAAATCCTCCTCCATCTGGGCTCAGCCTGCCGTGACCCTCTCCCCAGCCCCCCGTACAAGGTGTTCTCCGGCCTTTGTGGTCCTACACACTCTTGTCTTAGCCTAGGGAGCCCAAAACACGAAGTTGTGAATCATTAAGCTGTTACCTCAAACCCCAAGCTTCAGCCTCTGGCTGAAGTCCAAAATCCTGCTTGCTTCCTCAAATGCCTCTGTCTCTCTCCCTCCCTCTGTGGTGCAGAATTCACTGTCATCTCCTCAACCCCATAGCATGACATGGTCCCCAGCTGGGCCCTCCATGCCCTGCCCTGTGCCCTTTTATTCCAGTTAGCTCCACACCTGCTCCCCAGGAGGCGAAGCCCTTGGCAAGGGCTGTATCCCTTCATCTTTGTCTCCCAAAGACCCGGAAGTGTGGCTTAGGTCTCCAAACATGTTGCCAGTGGGTGCCCAGTGGAACTGGAAACAGTGGCCTCCCATCCCCGATGATACCAAACACTGAGTGGCAGGAAGCGGGTGTGGTCACTCGGCTCATGGCATGACCCCCGTGGTGGTGATGTTACCCTTTCTCTTCAGAGGTGAGGCCACCAACCCCCGAGGAGAGTGCCAGCCTCCCAAAGTCCACCCAGCCCTCATGGTGGCCCCAGGCTCTGGGGTAGGGACCTCGGACTCCATGCACACACACTGACCACACCGTCTCCCTCTGAAGCAGGTTAAAGAGGTGTGGAGACTCAGATGCTCACTGAAAGGGCCTAGCCCGCCTTGTACTGGAGGAGGCTCCAAAGCTTAAACAGCCTTTGGAGTTCAATAGACCCCCAGGTCCAATCTGTATGCACCCCAGATGGGAAGGTACAATCCAGACTTTCCAAAGGGACACCCATCCTGGCCTTGCAGACGCAGTATCCAAGTTGCCTGGGACTTTCATGGTGGCAGAGTGAGTTGTGCTGCAGGGTTTTGGTCAAGAGACCTCTGCCCCTCCCCTCTCTGGAGCTCGTAAATCCAAGCCCTATGGTCGAGCAGCCTGATGGTCCCCTAATCATGTTACTGCAATATTAATAAGGTTGTTTAATGCAACCAGTTCCTTCTAAATTGTCAGATAAAAATTTGGTAAATGTCAGACACATCATTTAATAAAAAACAATGTTTTACTGCCAAGGAAGCAAGGTGGCTAAGAAGATGAGTAAAGGGCCCAGTGGTGACCCTGGGCAGGTGTAAGGGACAGCAGTCTCCTCCCCTAGGGGTCCCAACAAAGGCCCGCCTTTCCTGGGTCCCCGGAGCTCATGCAGAACACAGTCAAGGACCACAGAGAAAAGTCAAGCTCAGGGAGAACCAGCACTTCCTATTCTGGAGCCAGCAAGAGACCACCCACTAGGCTCTCCCCATCACTGGTCACACCTCACAATGCCCCTGTTGGAAAAGCCAAGGTGGCCCCCAGGAACCTTGTCCCTAACATCTACACAGGACAGGTTTGCAGGCAGTGAGCATCCAGAAAGCTGCATGTGAAATGATGGGGGCTCTTCCCATCAATCTGAGTGGACAAAGAGGCAAGAGAGTCCCAGAGGGACACTACGCAGTCCAGTGCATGATGGGAAAAGTGTGCAAACCATCCCCAAATTGCTTCTGCTAATCCCTTTGGTAAACAGATCGCAATATGCTCCTGTGATGGGCTGATCCAGCACTGTCAGTAGAGATGTGCGCACCTGTATTTGTTGACATGGAAAAGTCTCCAGGATTTTTTTCAAAGCAATTGTAAAATAGCAGACATGGTAAAAGCTCTTGGAGGTGAAATTATTTACACAATCAGCACCTAGATGGCCACCCATGCAAGGAGCAGTCTGAGGGGGTGGAGTTGCTCCTGGATTTCTGAGGATTTCCAGGAAGAAGCGTTTTATATCTTTCTTTGTGGTAAGTATGCCCTTCAGCGAACATGCGTGATCTTTGGTCATTTAAATGAAACTAAATGTGAGGGGTTACAGCTGAACTTAGCATTTACAGAGTACCTACACTGCCCAATCCCAGGGGACACTGGACATCCCTGTTCAGCCCTGGGCAGCTTGTGAAGTGGGCAAGTGGGAACCCTGAGTAACAGGCAGGTGATTCTAACCCCACAAGAAGCAGGTGGCAGGATCGTGAAGGGGGTTTCTAGTTCAGGGGTACACCTCTCTACTACGAAAGTCCCCGGCCCACACTCCTTGAAAAGTGGATTGTTCAGAGGCAGGTGTGGACATGAAGGAAAGTTCTTGCTGGAGGAGGAGAAAGCAGGTTTTCGATCTCACTGCACGTGGAGACAGCTGGAAGGAAGGCAGGGGAGGCCAGGAGCAGGGCCATAGATGGTGCTGTGACAGGGACAGTCATGCTCCTTACACCCAGTGATCAGAGACAGCTGCAGCTGCAGGGACCCTGTTGGAGACGGGTGGCGGGACCACATTTAAACGGGAGTGAGGTGTTTCTGTGTTACGGTTTGTGTTTCCCCCAAGCCTCATGCAGTCATGGAGGTGACTGAGTCTAGCGTTTCTGATTGGTTCCTTGTCTAGCACTGAGATTGGATGTTGTGAGTGCTGCACCCGCCCAGGGGCTGGGAGCTGGCATACAACATAAGGAAGGGAAGGAGGCATGCTTTCCCCTTTTGCCCTTTCACTCTTGGACTGAAACCTCCAAAAACTGTGGGCTAAATAAATCTTTCCTTCCTTCATTTTGGGCATCAAGTATTTTGTTTCAGCAATAAGAGAAAAGTAACCAAGACATTCTATCACCTGGTGTCTCCCAGCAGGGGGCCTTTTGGGGGACAGAGATGCTGAGTTCTGACCTGCAAACACTGCTCTCAGAAATCACAGCCAAGCAAACTCCAGGTGGAAGGCCCTGTGCCCTTTGCCAGGCAGGGTGCTGGCCCTGACAAGAGAAGCCAGACTTCCTGATAAATGTGCCAGGACTCTCCTTGTTTCTTAGGGGTGAAGAGCCACATTGGTACCATGCTGGGGTGCCCACACCCTAGGAATGCAATGCCTTAGACAAATAATCCCCATTGCTAGTAAGAGGCAGAGCGCCCAGGACTTGTCAGGTGAGAAGGAGAGACAGCTGGCCATAGGCGAGGACCTGCACCAGTCCTGGTGCCCCACATGCCTGGCACTGATGGCTCCTTCCTGCCACTTGTAAAGTCTCCTCTGATCTCCTTGGGCGGGGACAGCTGGGTGGAGGTGCTCTGTGTACTTCGGCAGCTGCAAGACACGAGGATGCACCCGTGTGGACTGAGTCTCATCAAGCGGCCATGGACAGCAGCAGCAGGGCCATAGGACAACCTAAGTGGCTTGGAGAAGCCATCACAAGGTGCCCAGTGTGGCTGGACTGAAGGGCACCTGCACCAACACCTCACCTCCAGGGCCCCCGGTGCCTTGGCCAGTGCCTCGCTGCCCCATAGCCTTGTCGTTGACCATCACCTGGCAGAGAAGCTCCACCCTCCACCCTCCACACCTCCAACTGCAGGGACAGAAGAGTTTGTGGGTTTTGTGCTCCTACCCAAAAGGACGGTGGTGTTTAAAAATAAAATGAGTACACAGCAGATTTCCTTTGAAGAACCTTAATTTTAGCAAGTGAAAAATAGTTTTAGAAAACAGTTTCTATCTCGGATCTCACTGAGAGTGTGAACACAACCTGCTCCAATCTGGCCGGCTCCTGCTTCTCCTCCTCCTTTGGGTGGCAGCTGAGCCAGCCCACGGAGACATCCCTGCCAGCTGGGACAGGGGCACACGCTCAGGCCACCGAGGGGGAGGCTGGCAAAGTGCCCCTGCCTGACCTTGAACAACACTTCCATTGCCAGTCAAGCCTGCAGCCTCTCCTGCAGTGAAGCGAGGCTGGGAAACCCACAGCCTGGGGGCCTCCTGGGCGCCTGTCCCCCCAGGGAGGTGAGAGGGAAAGTGCCGTGCTGACAATCGCTTCCCGAGGGGCTGGGGCCATGATTATGATTCGGATTATCCTGTGGTCATCATCAACCCAGAAGCCCTCCAATCCTCTGGGCGTTCAAGGGACTCAGGATTCTTCTTCCACCCAACTGTTTAACAGCCACAGTGAGATGGAGAGAGACCTCCATTAAAGTTCCCATAGATTCAAGCAAAAAAGTGAGATCTAATAAATAAATTTAAATGCACCCAATAAAATAAAATTTGAGATTAAAGGGGAGCTGGCTTGCATATTCATGAGCCGTGGATGAGCACGGCTAAGCTCCTTATCCGAGCCAGTCGGACGTAGTGCGTGCTGGGAAGGTTTCTTAGCACTCCAAGCCCGGAAGAGGCTCATTCGTTCGCCTACTGACGCAGTGAATGAGCATTTACCAACTGGTGCTTCACGCTGTTGCTTATGTCCTGCAGAGACCCCTTGGAACCCAGGACCTCATGTATGTGGTGGTCACTCACTGCATCACCTAACATGAGGCTGGGCTCCTAGGGCCTAAAAAGCACAACCCCTGAAGATGACCTCAAGTTCTGGCTTTCAGTCCAGGAGTCACTGCCTCCCACAAGCCTTCCCATGTTTTGTGACCTGGTATGCATTTCCAAGCCACTTTTCTCTCTCTGCTGAGCACACTCCCCTGATATACACACATGCATGCACATGCATGTGCACACACGCACCTGTCCAATGGGCTATAAACTCAGTGAGAGCAAAGACTGAATCTGCTTTGCTCACCACAAGCTGGCAGATAAATACAGGAAACTTCCAACAAATCACTGGATAAATGAAGCAAGGAATGGATGGATGGGTGGTGGATGAGTGAACAGATAAGGAAAGGTGAAGTAGAGGACTGAGATGTGGCTCATGATAAGATGTACTGGGGGAGCAGGGGGCAGCAAGGCCAGACAGGAATGAGAGAATGAATTACCAAGGGGAGAAGGTCTAGAAGCAGGGGGTTGGCATGTGAAGGGCAGGCAAGGACTTGACATGGGGTGGGTTAACACAATCTCTTCTGTGCCATACTGTGTACTGGGCACCTGTATCCCCAGGACTGTGCTGGCCCTCGCAATGGCATTGAGACAGACATGGCACGAGGAGAGAGGAAGTGTGGCTGGGTGGGATAAGCCTGCACAGCTGCAAAGCTGGAATGCAGTAGAACAGGGCTGGAGACACAGCTCTCTCTGTGATGGACTGAGGCCCAGAGGCCCATTCCCAGCCCGGTGTAGGACTGCAGCCAGCAAGAAAGAGGAAGGTGTCCTTTGTAAGGCATCTCTGCAGAGGGGCTCAGGGAACAGATTGCCTGTGGGGCAGCTCAGCCCCTTGGAACACAGACAGGGGGCTGGGGTCCTCCAGGGAGACCCATGGAGTATGACCCCTTCCACCCCACAAGAACACAGCTCACCCCACCCAGGCTCAGCCACTAGTTCCTGAGGGAGATGGAACAGGTTGAGAGGCAAGGGCTTTTTCCTAGAAACATCTTATTTTGTGTTTCCAGTGTCAGGCAAGAGGGAGGGCGGGAAAAGGGAAGAGGAGGAGGAAGAAGACAGCAAGCTGCAGAAACGCCTAAGTGTTCCATAGGGGCCAAATCTCTGCTGCTCCACAAGTGCATCCAGACAGGTCCTCACGGCCAGAGGGGCCCAAGGAGCCAGCCCAGTGATGAATCATCCCCCGATGAAGACAGGAAGAGACAGGCTGGCAGGTCCTACAGCCTGTCTGCCAAGCATGCAAGGGATTTTCTTGAAAGCATCATCTATTTAGCTGACAGCCCTGAAGTGTTTCATTTAGCTGGAAATCATGCTTGGTCCATTTCCCAGATCTCACTGACATTATAGGAAGCCTGCACACCATGTCCAGTGGCAAAGCAACTCAGGCACCCATCACCTTGAGTCAGAGTCATGCCTCCTCTGTGTGGGAGCAGAAAGTGGAGATGAGGTCCAGAAGGCTGCTGCCCAGTTCCTGGATCACAGGAAACTGAAGTGTGTGTGTGTGTGTGTGTGTGTGCCCACATGCATGCACTTTGGAGGAAGGCAATGGGTACCATATGGCATAGGCAGTCCCATAGGCACCCTCCCTGACTGTCTTGGTTACTCTCGTTGCTAGGACAAAATGCCTGATGCCCAAAATTAAGGAAGGAAAGGTTTGTTTAGCATACAGTTTGTGGAGGTTTCAGTCCATGCTCAGTTCAGCTGGCTCCAAGGCAGCGTGGCAGCTGAGGTTTAACCATCCATGATGGGCCACAAGGGACAAGAGAGAAAAGCAAAAGGACAGAGCACGCTTCCTTCCTCCCTTATATTGTAAGTTAGCTCCCCACCCTTGGGTAGGTGCAGCACTCACACCACCCATCCCAGTGCTAGAGAACAAACCAATCACAAACACTGGACTCAGCCACTCTTGGAAGACCTCCCCCCCATGACTGCATGAGGCTTTGGGGGGACATCCAGATACAAACCATAACACCAACCATGGGTGAAACCTTCCTTTTCCTTTACCTTCTTGAAACCTTTCTACTGGGACAGGAGTCTTTCTCCTCAAACCAGTTCCAAGAAACTCAAAGCTTAGAAGGTTCTCCTGACCCTTGGCTGAGCAGTAGAGTTGGGACTAACTTTGGGATCTTCTGAAAGCAAAGACCACACCTTCCACTGTGCCCATGTCCCCAGCCCAGGGGTTGCTGTGTGTCCTCTGTGATGCATCATAGCCCATCTAGGATGGTATAAAGAGAACAGAGTCCCAGGGTCACAGGCACCTGCAGCCTGTTGAGCTCAACAGAACTAGAACCTCTGGCACAGACAAACCTGCTCCCTAAGCTGTGGGAGCCCACTCTCCTGGCTCATGTTCTCAGAGTCCTGGAGTGAGGTGGACAACGGGACAGTCACAGAACGGGTGTGTGAATTTTGGATGAATGCATAAGCAAATGTTGTAAGCGAAAGCTCTGTCTGAAACACTGCTTAGTTTTTAATAAGGCTCTAGGGGGAAAAGACCACACTGTCTCTCTGTCAGAGTGTTTCCTATCATCCACGGCTCCTTGTGGATCTCAGGAGCTGCCGCCAGGGCACCGTGCCAGGCTCTGAGGAAGCCACACCCATGCACATGCACCTGTTCAGCCAGGGGTTCAACACCTCATCCTCTAGTCCCCTGCCTAGTGGCCCCAGGAGACGCTGCTTGAGGCAGGAGAGAGCGAGGACCTTTCTCGCTGTCCCCCCAGCCCCCAAGGGCTCTCACCTTACACAGTAGCTCAGACACTGACGGTATCCTCCCAGAGAGGCAGTCTGAGGTTCTGTGTGTCCACTGCAGGGGTACAAAGCCACAGGACGGAGATGGTCCCTTTTCCAGAGCCCACAGAGAACAAAAGAGGATGGGGTTGCATGCTGGGGACACCAAATGACAAGACTCCCAGGCGGCCTCTGAGGAGGGAGAGAGTCCTGTGAAAGGGGTATCAACGCAGAGCACAGACAGCCCGGCCCCAGCGCAAAGCCCTCAGGAGGGTGGCAACCAGCCACACAAGCCACTTCCCAGCTGCTCTGTGTGAGTCGTCTGGTAAACAAGAGGCCTTTCCTGCCTTCCCTTTTCCTGTGCAGGCTGGGATCTGTCTACCCCAATAATTCACATGTGGTCTCTTTCAAAACCAAGCACTGCACTGGTTCACTCTGCAAACATTCTCAGTAAGTCCCGCAGAAAGTCAGAGCCTGTGTGCCTTCCTCAGCCACGCAGGCTGCATCTCACTCAGGCTTGGGGATCTGCCTGGAAACTGTAAAAGTGCAATTGGGTGGGGCCTTTCTCAGCTCATCCTGCTATAATAAAGTACCACAAATGGAGCGGCCTCAATAGACATGTTTCTCGCAGGGCCAGAGGCTGGAAGTGGACATGGAGGTGCTCACTGTCCTTCTTGGTAAGGACCTGCTTTGACCACCTTCTCACAGACTCTCCCATCTCCCATAAGGGCACTAATCCCATCACTGGGGTCCCACTCTCATGACTCCATTTAGACCTAGCTACCTCCCAAAGACCCATCTCCAAATGCCATCCCATAGCAGGTCAGGGTTTCAGCATATGGCCTAGGGGACCAACCCTCAGGATGTCACAGATAGCAGGTCTCTTCTTCACAAAGACCTCATATGCACATCCATACACATGCACACACACACACGGCCACCCAGATCACACCAATGCTACACAACTGAAAGGCAACACTTTCTCCAGCATGCCACGACAAGAAAGCCCGGTGGGGTCCAACCCCACAAACACAGGAATGCCTCTACACCACCCGGCTGAAGTACCTGCCGAGAAGGGCCGGGCGGGCGAAAGAGAGCAGTGGTGTAAACAACTCGCAGGGGGGACACTTAACCTTCAGAAGAGAGCACCCTTGTCGAGCATGTCCTTAAGACTCATTTGTGTACAATTAGCATGAAAAGCCTTGTTAATAACAGGTCTGGGTGACTGCTGTTCTTGAAATTGATGTTGCTGCTGGGAATCACTCAGAGTGCTATGGAGGGATCCTCCGGGCGACCAAGTGACTGGTGGCCACGGAAATCCACGCCTCCCCACGCAGCCTCCAAAAGCTACGCAGGCCCCCAAGGCACAGGCACCCGCGCAAAGCCCACACCTTGAGTGGGCCCAGGAGACAGAGCCGATATTATAAAGGTCAAATCACCTGTAAGAGGAAAAATACACGGCCATGTGCAGCAGACCTGTTCTGTGGGCCCCCGCCCAAAGCTTCTGCACAGAGCAAGGGGAGGGCTGGGTCCAGGAGCTAGAGGAAGAGAGAAAGTGAAGGGCGGGGATTCAAGCAAAATTATCCAGGAAGCAAAGCGCGGGAAGCATTACGGGGAGGCAGCGCCTCAGGGAGGGGAGGAGGGGGAGGCACATCCAGGAGGACTGCGGAGGAGAAAGCACAGGGTGGGCAGTGAGGACCCCACAAAACAAAAATGATGACGTAAAGCCTCCCCTCCCCACCCCCATCCCCCACCCCATCCCAGACGCTGACCACGGAGAGACTGCACTATTCAACACTGACAAAAGAGGGCGCTCTTGAGCTTAAAAAAAAATCACATAAGCCACGCCCCCAAAAGGCTGAGCTGTAAGAGCTGTAGTCTTGATCTGAAGGACTAAAGTACTAAAAAGCGGAAAAATGAAAAAGAACATCCCAAGAGTTCAACCAATGGAAATTACCCCACCAATACAACCATGTGGGGAGAGGATTGTTGCAACAGAGCATCGTAAAATAAATTTAACACTTCAAAGACATTTTTGAGAAATATTCTCACAGCCTGCAAACAGATCAAGTAACTTAGAAGGGCCAGTGGTTCACCCTCTTCAAAGCATCCGGCCAGAAAGAGAGCAAGGATGGGGTAGTATCTTCATGGAGCGCCAAGGTTTTATACCCAGCAAAGCAGACCTGCAACGATCAGGGCTACAGAGAAGCTTTACACACAGGAGAAGGGAGATAAGACCCAGGAGACTTCCGGAAGGAATCTCCTAGGGAATTAACGTCACCCAAGCAGAAGATGATGGGGGGCTCTTGGGCAAACACACTTACGGGAGCACTTAGTATACTTAATTATAGACCAAAATTTGATGTATGAATAAGAGGTAGGAGACTAATAAACAAATGTCATCTTTTAGCAACTACACTATGACAGGTAACAAAAGAGGGGAAAACAAGCCAGAATACAGTCAGGTGGGGGTCAAGGCTTCCATCAGCAACCAACAAACCAGATCAGACAGTAAAAGTCAATAGGAGACTCAAGGAAGTTTATCAGAGATAACAAGTTTGAAGACGGTCACTAGAACAGAAGTGAAAAATTCTTAAACATCAAAGGAAAGTAAATAATGAACAAGTGAAAAAAGGGCATCGTGTAGAGAAAGAAGTACACGCAATACACACAGTGATTTGTCATGTAAAACATTATGAGAATGCTAAGACCAAGCATCACTCATGTAAATTCTTGATGTACCAAAAGGGATATGCAGGGCTGGGCGCAGTGGCGCGCGCCTGTGACCCCAGCACTCCTGAGGCTGACGCAGGAGAAGCACTGCCAAGTTCCAGGCCAGCCTGCACTACTCAGGGAGTTCAAAGGCAGCCTGCACTGCATAGAGAAACCCTGTCTCCAAAAGACAAAAACTAAAAACAAAACAACACAAAACAAACAGACACGCTGAACTTTGCTTACCCATGAAAAGATTTTCAATTTGCTTATAAAACAAGATCCAATATATATTGCATATCAGGGACATACATTTAAATAGGGATTCAGAAAGGCAAATGAATAAACACACAAGTATTACAATTTTGATATAAAGTAAAATAAGCGGAATCCAAGGGAAAATCATTTAATGTGACAGATACTTCCTAAAGCTAAGACATCACATTTCACAGTGAAAATATAACAGCCATGAATACCAACACACTGGTCAAGACCTACAAGGTCTCCTTCTACTTCTAAAGTAGAATCTGGAAGAACTGAAAGGAAAGGAAGATGGAAACACACTCATAATCATGTTTATCTTACTATTTTCATCACAAAAGGGATCAGTTAGTAAGTGAGGGTAAGGCGGCCTCACTGAAATCCTGTAAACTGGAGTCTATGGGAGATATGTAAAGCAGTGATCAGATGAAAATTCACAGCCTTATACAATTACTTTAACAAAAATGAAAGAAACAAAATTTTTAAATGTCCAGCTCAAACAGCTAAAAGCAGAAGAAAAACAACAAAAGTACAAGGAAGGAAAGTTGGACATAGAAATCAATGCAGCAGCCCAAATTAATATTCTGGATTTTTTGCAACAAAGTTGGATAACTATTGGCTAAATTTGGAACCAAGACTGCGAAAACATAAAGTGTACCAGACAGGAATGAGGGGGAAGGGGTCCCCTACAAGTCAAGGCCTAATGCGTGGTGATGGTTACCAAGATTTCAGTGTTAAGGAGCAGACACAGGAAAAATGGCATGGGAGAGCCCAGAGATAGACTCGCACCAAGACAACCCACTGATCTTTGACAGAAGTGGAAGTTAATTCAGCCGATGCCAGAGCAGCTGGACAGCCATGGGCCAAAAGAAAAAGTCTCTACCTGTCACCACACACACACAAAATGTAACTCAGAATGGACAACAGACTTAAAGCACAGGGGGAAAAAATCCTCAGGATCTGAGGATAGACAGAGGTCTGAGGTTGAAAACCAAAAGCACAGTCCATAAAGGGAAAACTGATAAACTGGATTTCATCAAAACTGAAACTCTAGGCGCTGGGAAATATGCTGTTCAGAGTATAAAAAGACAAAAAAAAAAAAAAGGTGAGAAAGTATTTGCAAACCACATATCAGACAAAGGGCTAGTGCCTAGGATTTTTAAGGGACTCAAAATTCAACAATAAAAGTAAAATAAATCCAATTAGAAAAGAGATGAAGGATGCTATCAGATATTTCACCAGTAACAACACAACACATTGGCAAGTATATACACAAGAAGATGTCCAGCATCATTAGCTACCAGAGAAATACAAATTTAAACTACAGCAAGGTACCATGATAGACCAAGCAGCACGGTCAACGTGAAAAATAAAATATGGACCTCAAACGCTGATGAGGCAGATAAATTGGACCACGGTACCCTACATGGCTTGTGGGGATGCAAAGTGCTGATAATTTGACAGATTCTCTTAAAAACTAAATATGTAATGACTATACCCCAGTGACTGCCCTCCCAGGCATTCATCCTCAAGGAATGAATCCTCGTGACCACAGAAGAATCTGTACACAGATACTTGCACAGGTTTAGATTTGGGTTTCGTCTCCAAAGTATCTTGTTAATACACACGCAAATATCCCCAAACCCCAAAAACCCTAAACAAGACACAACCTGGGTTCCAGTCATTTCAGAGAAGGGATATTCAACCTGTAGCAACTTTAGATAAGGTGTGATTTTTTAAAATACGGTGAATTTAAATTTTTAGAAATGTTTTAAAATAAACGACACTGCCATTCTTCCCCCTCAGAATACCCCTCCTTCCTCTGAGCACACTGGTCCCATGGTTCTTGCCACTTTCTGAAGCAGTTCTGGACGTCTTCTTTCATGAGTGTCTAAATTTTAACTGTGCTGCCATGGCTGCCTTGATGTCCTGAATCAGTTCAGTGTGTTTACTTTTCATGGTTATTTTCACCTTGGGGCTGAGCCAGGAGCCACAGGGCTCCAAGTCCAGTGAGTAGAACAGATGAGGGCGCACCCCACTGTTTCTATAAACCCGAGCTTTTGTTGGATGGCAGCAGTGGCAGCACTCGCTGTATTTTTTAATCACATCCTGTAAAGATACTCACGAAGGAGGACTTGCAGAACTGCTCCAGAAAGGGGCAAACACAATGGGACAAGTATGTTCAAGGCCAAGGCCAGCCTTTACTAAGGCAATTTACTGCATGCTTACTGCACTTCTATGACAAAATCATAGAGATAGAGAACAGATTAGTGGCTGCCAGTGGTGAAAGAGTGGGTAGGGTGGGAGGCAGTGGGGTATAACTACACAGGATAGCAGGAGACCCTTGCGGTGATGATAGTGCTCTGGAGTGCGACCGTATCAATGCCAAGTATCCTGGTTGTGACACTGTACTATGATTTTCAAGCTGTTTCTAGAGAGTACACGGACCTCTCTGTATTAGTTCATGTAACTGCCTGTGAGTCAACAACTGACTCAAAATACAATCTTTAATTTTTTTAAATGACAGTTCTATCACAGTTCTATGTAAGAAGAGAGAAAATATACTTGTATGTGCTTATCGCAGCAAAGAAATCCAGGTCAGATAAAAGGATATTAGTGAGACTTTTTACCCACATGGGGAGGATGTGGGTACTGACACTTTTCTGGGTCTAGCTCTTTCCGATAATTTTGAGTTTTGCAAGCATGTTAATGTTTTCCACACTTAAAAAAATCAGTAAGGATGGGATGCTAAAATTGAACATAAACAGACAAAAATCTAAGAGAAACTGTATTTTATTCCCAAGAATAACATCATCAGGCCAAAAGAGAGGAGAGAGGGAGATTTGCTTCCACGACCTTTGAATGTAGTGTTTTAGCTATGTACCCTCAAACCAGAGACAAAAAAGTGGTATAAAAAATTGTGAATTCTACTTAGTATGTTTTTTTGCTCAGTGGTATAGGTTTACTCTCTTGCAACTATTTTATATATATTTTAGGATTTAGGCAACACATAGTCAAGCAAACTTCTCCTGATTAGAGGAGCCAGTGCCATACATAGAAAGGCTAGAATGAACCAAAGCTGAACTAAAACTAGATTCAGCATGAATGAATGGTTTTACACACACCAACACGCATGAGTGAGCATGTACAACTGTAGATGTGGATATACACACCTTTGCGTATTTATTAGTGCACCCTCACACCTACATTTTTTAGCTCTTCCTGTTCAGAAAGAGAGTGTTGGAGGCAGTGACATGCCAATAGCAACAAACACACTGAGACACCAGAAATCATTCTCTGCTGAACGGAACTGGAGCTCCTCCTGGAGCTAATCCTAAGCAAGTGTAGGGAAGTATAAGGCAACCCTGGGACGTATTGCTGCACCACAAAGTAAGGAAAAGTCTAAATGATAGAAATGGGGACTGGAGCCAGCCCAGCCCTGTGTGCACACAGGCCAGCATCCGAACCCTCCTGCAGGTAGCCAGCATGGTGGGGAGAAGCAGCAGCCAGCCCCGCCTCTACAAGCCTGCTGGCCGCCATTGGCTTCAGGGACCTGTAGCCAGCCCAGGCCAGCAGAACCAACCAGCCATGCCTTGGAGGAGCCCTTAGTGTCTGGAGAAGCCCACTCTGCACCTTACCATCTCCCCAGGAACCTGGGTTAGAAGAAACCCAAGTGCCTGACCCATCCCCCTACACCATGGATGGGTAGGTGATGCAAGAGACACCTGGGACTCCACAACCCACTCATCTGGAGAAACTGAGTAAAATGTCAGCACAGAGCTAAAGGCGATCTCTGGCCTCCAGCCCACACAGAACAAGTCCAGGAGACATGGACAGGGAAGAAAGTGGAAGTTGCACACCTGAAATTTCTGAGATGATAGCAACTGAAGTGAAGAAGCTACTCCATGAGGCTGTAAAAGAAACCAGATCAGAAATCACATCTTGGGTAAAAGAAAAAAATACAAACATAGTAAAAGGGTTGCTGAACGTGTCTAAAGAAGACATAGATAAAAAAGAAAAAGAGGAACATGGGAGGATAAGGGAAACTTTGAATGAACAATATAAAAAAGAATTGAAATACATGAAACAAATGCAAGAGGATTTCCAGGAAGTTAAACACTTCACTGAAAGCTGGTAAAACTGCTTGAAAGAAAAAAACTGAAGATAGACTTTCAGACCTTAAAGACAGGAGGGCAGCCAGTAATTGCAAAAGGAAAAAGCTCTTAAAAATAAAAAGGAATGAGAAAATAACAATTCAGTGACTGAAAGACAATGCAAAGAAAATAATTTAAGAATGATAAGTGTCAGCAAAAAAGCAGGAGTCAACACAAATGACACAAACACACTATTTACAGAAGTAATAGCAGAGAACTTCCTGAGCATGGGAAAGGGACCTGACATACAGGTAAGCAAAGTGTATAGAACTGCATTAGCCATACCAAAATCAGTCTACATCCACACACATAATGATCAAGATCCCAGAAATTCAGCACAAGAACAGAATATTTGATTGGCTGTTAGAGGGGAAAAAAAAAAAAACAGATCACCTATAAAGGAAAACCCCTCAGAATCACAACAGACTTCTCAACCCAGACCATCAACTCAAGAAGAGCTTGGAAGACTGGGGATATAGTTCAGTGGCACAGTGCCTGCCAGGCAAGTGCAAGGTCATGAGTTCAATTCCTGGCACCAACATCTATCTATCTATCTATTTATGTATATTATATATAGACATATACATATTATATAATATATATAAAGAGCTTGGAGTATTTTAAATCCTGAAAGAAAACAATTTCCAACCCAGATTGATGTACCCTATAAAACTATCTTTCAAAATTAATGGAGAAATAGGATACTTTCATGACAAAGAACAACTGAAGGAATTCATGACCACCAAACCAACCTTACAAAGAGTACTGAAGGATATTCTGGATAGGGCAAAATGACCACAGTTCCAGGACCAGCAGCAGAGCAGGATCACTGAGCAGGCAGACAATTGAATAAGGGGAAAGTAGGGAGGCAAAGCACGGCAGAGATGAACCAGTGCATGTTGGCCGTAACCACTAATGGAGATGGTCTCAATTCACCAATAAAAAGAAACACAGCAGAGTGGATCAAGAAACAAGATCCATCAATATGTGGCATACAAGAAACACATTAACTTGAAAGGAAATTTGTAGACTGAAAGTCAAAGGAGAGAAAATCATGCTCCATGCCATAGGGAACCAGGAAAAGGCAGATATAGCTTGTCTATCAACCACAGAATAGATAAGAAAGATACGGCTTTTTTATACAATGGTAAGCTACTCAGCTATAAAGAAGGATAATCACGAGGCTCTTGCAGGTAAATCATGTGATTGTGATCATGCTCATGGGTGAAATGGTTTAGACTCACATAGGTGAACATGTTGTCTCCCTAGTATAAAAAACTGAAGGAGTTAGTGGAATCCAAAATGTACACAAATATTATAAAAGTGAAAGGAGAGGAAATATCTAAAAAGAGAAAGTGGTAACCATTGTTAATTCTCTATTTATCTTGTTTTAAAGTCTCATATCACTTTCATTGTTTTGTTTTTATTGGTTTTATCCTGTCCTACTTGATTTTATTATGTCTGATGATATAGACAGCTATTTTGGAGGTAACAAGAGGCATTATGGTAGCCATTGCTGATTGCCTATTATCTTGTTTTGAAGTCCTGTATCTCTTACAATGGTTTGTTTTGATTGGTTCTATTCTGTTTTATCCTCTTTAAAATAAAATAAAATATAAAAAGAAATGGAGACTGATACAGTCAACACCATGGATGAACTGCAACATCATTATGATGAGTGAAACCATCCTTACACAAAAGAATTTATACTTGTATTAGTCAGTTTCCCATCACTGTAATATAATACCAGAGGCAGACCAATGTTATAAGGGAAAAAAAGTATCTAGCTTACAGCTCTGGGGACATGACATGCTGGTGCTAGCATCTGCTTAGCTCTCATAAGGGCCCCCAGTGGTGCTATATCTTGGCAGGAACATGTGCAAGGGCTAGATCAATCTTAAAACAGGAAGCCAGAAAGCCTATCAAAGGGCATTCCCAACTGACCTAGGGACTTCCCACCAGTCCAATTTCTTAATGGTTCCACCTCCCAATCCCGTCATGCTGAGGGCCAACCCACCCACACGCTGACCTCTGTGGACCCACTCAAAAATATCCACACCACAGCAATACTGAGCATACTCCATTCAGAAATGAACTGCAGGAAGAGGCAACACTCATCCATTCTGGAAATGAAACCAGAATAACAATTGGTGCTGAAGATGATAAGGGCAAACCCCGGGTAGAAAGGGACAGGAAAGAGTATTATGGGGTAACGGCAATGCTGTGCATTTTGAAGGTGGTATGAGTTACCAGGTGCATGCACTGGTCAGAGCTCATCAACTAGTATGATTAACAGCTGCACCATATGTCCATTTTGCCTAACAAAAGAATTGTAAACAAACATTGAACCCTAGACAATACCATGCCTGCCAAAGTGCTAAGGTTGAAATGTATTAATGTCCACAACTTACTTTGAAATACAACTTAGAAATAGGATGAATTGCTAAAACAAAACAAAACAAAACAAAAACACCCAGGAGGACAGATAGATGGACAGATCTGTGGTAAAGCAAGCAAGACAAGATGCTAATTAAAGAACTTAGGTGATGAGCATGATGTCTGTGTATCAAAAGAAAGCTTTCTATTTTCTGCACGCTTGAAGTTTGTCATAATAAAATGTTGTAAAAAATATTATGGAGAGTTGTCAAAAGGATAGAGCAGCCAAAATTCAGTAAGTTAGGAATCTCCAGGTCCATATGGGGATAAATAAATAAGGGAGTGAATAAACAAAAAGCTCTTCAATATGGTAGGACATCCTGAACAACAAACAAGTTTAGAAAAAAATATCACCATCTGGCAAACATAATTGACTCAATAAGAATTATCCATGGAAGCTCAAATAAGCGGACAAAAGTTTAATGAATAATAAGGCATTGGGCTGGGCATGGCGGTGCATGTTTGTAATCCCAGCACTCAGGCAGGAAAATTGCATCAAGTTAAAGGCCAGACTGAACTACAAACAAGACTGTCTCAAAAAACTAGATAGAAAGAAAGAAAGAAAGAATTTTATATAGACCTACACTATCTCCCAGTAAAATGTAAATTAATTATGAAAGGAGAAAGCAATAAATATACACTAGAGAAATGCACATCTTCACCAGTGACTAGAGTTGACAATTGTAGTAATGCACCTTTGAATACGATTTCACATCCAAAGGCTACGAAGGAACCTAAATTGCTTCTGTGGCTCACCTGCCAGAGATGCATGTCCTGAATCCAGGCAGGAGGAAATACCTGACAGCCAAAATGAAGGGCGCTCGACAAAAAACTGGCCCCTGTGCTTCAAAACTGTCAAAGTGATGAAAGACGAAGTCTGAGGAACAGCCGCAGATTGGCAGAGATGAAAGGGACAAGGAAACCAAATAGGACGTGAAATCCTCCATTGGACTCTCCACAGTTCTCTACCAAGGACGTGGGACAGAGTCTGTAGATTGGATCCTCGTTAGCGATCTGCCTGACTCTGAGCGTTGTACAGGCTAACAGGAGAGGACGTTCTGTTTCCCAGGATCTACACACTCCAGGGCAGCGATTCCTGGATTGTCTGAGGGATCCAAGCTCCGACTTCCCACCGCTTGAACAGCGATGTCTGCAAAACATCTGCTCAGTGTTCATAACTCTGCTCCACGATCAAAGCAAAAACCTAACTTGAAAAGCCCCGTGAGGGCCAAGAGTGAGTCAAGTGTCACAGGTAATTCACTCTGACGACATCCAGTCAGTGCGTTCAAAACTTCATTGCCATGTTTGTTTTTCGTTTTGGGGTGTTTTTTTTTGGCACTTTATTCATGTCAAACATCATGACCATGGCTGCAAAGAAAGTCAGTGGTACCAGCAGTACAACTAACAGGAAAATGGTGAGAACCACCAAGAAGACAGTGGTGACATCTGTCAAAGTTCGGGAAAAATGAATTTATCAGCGTATTTTTTGTGCCACAGAACTAATTATTTGATTTCCCATTGTTTCATATGGGAAAAAATATGTTCAGTGCTCAAATTTTTCTGTGTTTGAACACAGATTTGGAACGAATTGAATTTGGCAACCAAGGTCTCACTGTATCTTAGCATTGCAGTGGGTCCGGTCTGACACTTGCTGTCAGGTGGCCCCTGCCGCCTTCACCCAGGCCCAGACTGAGAAAGCAGATATGCAAAAATGATAACAAAAGAAGACGTTGGGTGCGGGGGGTGTGAGATTTCTTTGTTCTTATTTTTTTTCTAAACTTTAAAAGTTAATTTAAAATTTTAAAAAATTCTGAACTGCAAAGTAAAAATAAAATGCCTGAGAGTATCAGAGTCCTCTCACTGAAACTAGCATCTCCTGGTCCAAAAGGGGAGGGGCTGCTGACTCAGACCTCGGACCACCCAGCGCCTCTGCGTGTATTTGACACTCGCAGAAGAGACAAGAATATGGAAGGTGTGAGCGGAGAAAGAACCAGCCGGGGTGGGGGCTGAGGAGTCGGCAGGCAGCACTTGGGCTGAGGAGTGAGGTTGTTTCATGCACCGCTCTGGCCAATTCTAACAGATTGTTGCTGACAGAGCGCTGGCTTCTCTCAAAGAGAGCGCTAAGGAAGAGCCCTGACAGCTGCCTCCCCCTCCCAGTTCTGGAACCACCATCAAAGATGCAATTAATAACCCAAAGGCAAGGCGCCTCTCTCTCACACAGCCTCGGATAGGAATCAACCCCAAAGTGTTAATAGATCAACCATTATCTCTAAGACCAAGTCCGATTTGCATTTGAGATGACATCTGCAATATTTTAAAAGCCAAAGTCTAAAACAACAAACTTGGCAGTTTTTCTGAGTAGCAATTAACACAGTGACTAATCCTATCAAGGAGACAGTAATTGGCATGGAGATATCCTTCTCACACCAGCAGCAGGTTGCAAAACTTAATCTTAACCTCTTTTGAACAGCGCAGACTCTAGAGCATCTCTGCTCATCAAGGAAACGAATGCAGTTATTAAGGACAAGGGTAATTACCCTGTAGCTTCAACAATAAAAAATTTTTTTGAATAAGAGGGCTCTCAAATAGCAGTCACATAGGAGCAGGGCAGGGGCTGGGCCCATGGACGCGGGCTGTCTGCATCATGGCTGGACCGGGGCTAGGCTGTGCACCAAGACAGCCTTGGGCACAATGGCCCCAAAGTGCTGGTCTCCTCGGGCAGAAGGTCCAAGTGTATGACATGCCACCCAGCAGGTCTCACCAACTCCACGAGACCCACCATACCCATATGCAAACACACCTCATGTAGTTATTCCTCCCGTTAGGGTTAGCAGCATGTGTTTGGGGGGTGATGGGATTGTGGAGACGCCACAGTCACCCGTGGAGTAGTCCACAGAGGAGTGTGTAGCTGTTCGGAAGTGGGGCCGGGTTGAAGGCAGCGGCCAGGGCGTGGATGTCTCCCTCCCCAGCTCCTCCTGTCTCTGTGTGATGTGAGTCACTTTGCTCTGCCAGACCCTTTTACCTGGTCGCTCATGCCTTGAGAAATAGACTGAAAGCCACAAGCCCCAAGTCAAACTTCTCATCCATTAAAGTGTAGGTGTTGGGTATTGTGTCCTAGTGATGGGAAAAGTGACTAAGATACTCTCCAAGTAGACATGCCTCTCCCCACCCTTCAAGGCTCACCTCTAGGTCTAGACAGCCATTCTCAAGAGCTCCAGCCCTTGGTGAGCACAAAGCAGAGCGAGTCCTCTCCTGTGAACTACAACAGCACGACCCAGAGGTTCACACAATGACCCTTTGCTTCCTGGGGTGCTTCCACCATCCACAGGGCTCCACAGTTCTCAGGAGCCTGGACCCTGCCCTATGCAGTTGATGCCCCCTGTCTCAGGACAGGCAAGCAGGAAGAGCTCCAGCCACAACTCCGCACACTCTTGGATGCTCAGAGACCCAGAGTTCTGAGGGGCAGAAGGGGAAAAAGGTTCTTGTGTGTATGGATATTTCTGCTGACTAGGTAATTATACAGCTTCCAGTGAAGTCTGTGATAACTCCTGACCAAACAAATGAGTGTGTGAATGAGTGTACAAGGGAACCAACAAAAGAACAAGCCAGCGGCCATAACCCTGGAGCCGCCACCTGCTTGGTGGATTAGCAAGTGAACCGAGTAAGGTCAAAGCTAAGGATAAGACTGCCCAAGCCAGCTGGCTTCTCCCAGAAAGCAGTGTTTGGCATAAGCCCATCTCTACCCACAATGCTGCCGCAAGGGTGTGCTGTTGGCCAGAAGAGGACCTAGTGATCGAGAGAGAGAGAGAGAGAGAGAGAGAGAGAGACAGACAGACAGACAGACAGACAGACAGACAGACAGACAGAGAGGCTTCCATTCCGAAGGGACCATCACTCTTACTGAAAGTAGATGATGGGCCAGTTTATTGAGCCAGGCAACTTCTTATCCATCTGCTGTTACCAAACCTTAGTACTGTCTTGGGTTTTGGCTGTGGGAATACCTGGACCGAGATGAGCGAGCACTTGGCTTTGAAAAGTCTCCCAGCAAAGGATCAGAAGGGAGCTGACCTCAGTAAGATAGAGGTGACAGATGTGGGTTTCCAATCCTGGAGGCACCAGGGCCTCAGAAGAGACTACAGCAAAGAGGGAGAGAGAGCCAGGAACCTGTTGAGGAGAAATGTCACTTTCCTTACCACTGGAACGAAATACCTGACACTTGAAACCTAACAGAGACATTCATTTTGGTTCTCGCTCTAGAAGTTTCCGTCCATGGTCGGCAGCATTAAACATAGGGACAGCATGGTAGAAGGGCCTGGATGGAGGAAAACTGCTCCCACCATGGTGGCCAAAGAGAGGAGAAGGGGCAGAGAGTAAGACACATCTTTCCATATCACCCCCAGTGACCCGCTGCTTCCAACCAGATCCCACCTGCCCATGAGTGTATGAAGCTCTTGGGGGACATCTGGATACAAACTGTAACCGGTACCCAGTGCTAGGCGACGATTACATCAGACACTGGACTCAGGACATGGGCTCCTGAAATTCACACATTTAGGAGTAGAGTTGATCCCCCACCCAGCCACGAGAGAGGTGGAACTCAGCTCAGAGGTGGTATTTAAACTGTTGACTGTGCAAAGTTGAGACAATACAGTGGATTTTTTTTGTGTGTGTGATGATATAGTCATTTTTATAAGGATGAATTTAGCCTGTATAAGACGAGTAGAAAAAAATGTAGTGACAGCTCTTCCTCCTGAATTTGCAATATAATATCCAGGCTGAGGTATGCTCTTCTCCTTTTACACTCATTTGATGCAGACTGTTCTGCCAGCATCAGCAACCTGGCACTGGACATCCTCGCTGGCTCTTGCCCTGGTGTCCAGCGATACCCTCCAGTGTATACATATCCTCTCTCTGTTGGTCTTAAAGCCCCTGGAGGCTGGAACTGGGTCTTATTTGTCACTAACTCCTGGACAAAGCCTAGCAGAGCATCAGATACAAGTTGTTACCCAGCTGTAAATGTGAATAAGTCTGCTAAGCATTGCTCCAGGAGGCCTGTCCCAAGGTTGGACATCAGTCCTCTAGGAGAGAGTGCATTTCGGTCTTCCTGAAGTGCTTTCCCCCAGGGAGTTATGAAAGTGTCAGTACTGTTCCCTTCCTATCAATGGCCAGGCATGAGAGCAGCACACGGTGGAGACCCACGATCCACGGCGCCATGCCTGTGGGGCAGGGACCATTCAGCCAGAAAGTAGAAACCAAGGACATAAGGATGGTTGTTAAAAATTATGCCTCTCCATCATTTGCTCCCCCTCAAAATTTAAGGGTTGACTAATTATATTGACCAAATTGTAAAGCAACAGGGACTCACGAAATACAGAAAGGAGTGAGAATTGACATAAGTACTTTGAAAACCATCTGACAATGTCAACCAATACCAAAAATCTCAATGCTATCCACATAAGAACAGATAACTATACTGCAGTATTATTATGGGTGATCCACTGTGTCAGCTTGAGAAGTTCAGAAGTTTAACTGAGAGACTCAGCAGGGAGCCAGGGTGCTTACTTTGTAAATATCCACATCCTGTGAAAGAGGAGGGCGCGGAGATTTTGTGAGTGCTACACCAGTCTTAGAATGTGGGGTGGCCTGTGTACACTATAAGGGAGGAGAAGAGGCTCACTCTGCCCCATTTTGCTCTCACTGCTTTTGCTGGCTGCTGCCTTGAACTGTTGCCCCTGGTCGTGCTACCCTGCCTTGCAGCCAGCTGATTATGGACTGAAACCTCCACAAACAGGGAGCTAAATAAACCTTTCCTTCCTTCATTTTGGGTGTTGGATATTTTGTCCCAGCAATAAGAGAAAATTAACCAAGACAAGTATATTCACACGATGGAATAGTATCCTACCACAAAAATAAATTTTAAAAAGCTACCAGCACCCAGAAAGAAAATCCCATGAAGATAAAGTGGTAAAAACTCACACTTGTAGCTCAAACAACAAGGATCCATGAAGTAGCAGAATATAAAATTGGTATTCAGAAATCAGCATCATAAACCCCATTTAGAAAAGGTACAAAGACTAATATCTAGGAATGAAATTGAGTGAGATTCAGTCAAACTTCTGTGAAGAAACTTTTCAAAACCCATACACAGC
Organism: Hydrochoerus hydrochaeris; assembly: GCA_004027455.1. NCBI lineage: Eukaryota > Metazoa > Chordata > Mammalia > Rodentia > Hydrochaeridae > Hydrochoerus > Hydrochoerus hydrochaeris. The sequence goes on along the minus strand of PVLA01002573.1, from coordinate 150,621 downwards.
CCGGAACTGCTCCTGAGCCAAGTAGGAAGACATAAGTTGCTCTTGGATGAGACAACTCAACATCTCAAGGATACTGGTTCTCTGCGAGTGAACTTGTAAATCTAGTGCAATTTTATGGAGCTAAGCAAGTGGATACTAAAGTGCATGTGGGAAAACAAACCCAAGAAAAGCCTGGAAAACAGTGAGAAAAAAAGCCCCGAGGGCACAGCCCCTACCAGACACCAGGAACACTGCGAAGGCACTGTATTAATTCGGCCTCCCTGAGAGGAAATGCCAAGAAGCAGTGCAGAGGAGGCCGAGTGCCCACCCACCACCCACCACCCACCACGTCTGGAAATTCACCATGGGAGACGGGGAGCTCTCACATCACCCGGTGACCAGGGACTTTTTAATACATGTCTCTGGAGCAGCTGGTTAGCAATTTGGAGAAAGAAAAAAGTTAGATCCATTCCTCACACAAAACACAAACATAAATGCCAATGGGATCAAAAGTGGAAATGTAAGAAAAGAAACTATCCAAGTACTAGAAGAAAATGTGGGTGATTCCTGTGCAGTTTTAGGAGTATTCTTAAGTCTTCCTATGACTTAAACATATAAAGGCAGCAAAAGAAAAGGCTGATAAATATGACCACGTAAAAGTAGAAACTTTTTTCCCAAAGACATACTTTAGACTCAAAGGTACATAAAGAACAAAAGCAAAAGGAAAATACATCATAGGTAAAGCAAGCACAAGAACGTTAGCGTGGCCGTGCTAATGTCATACAAAGTAGACTTTAAAACAGAAAACACTGCTAGACAAAGAGGGACTTTTCATAATGACAAAATGGCCATGCCCCTGGAAGATACCACAAACACACATGCATCTATAACAAAGCACCCAAACCATGACAAAACTGACAGATACGCTGATTTAATGATACTATTTGGAGACACTGGTATCCCGCTTTGCACGAGGGATAAAACAAATAGAATATTGACAAGGAAGTGAAGACCTGATTAATCAATTAATAGGAAGTGAACCCTATTAACCAATTCATGGAAAGACATCTCTAGAACAGTCTACGCAAAGAACAACAGAAGGCACAGATGCTATGGGAAAGTACAGAGGTTTCTCAAGATCTACCATCCAGCCTGGCAATCCCCCTTTTGGACACGTACCCAAAGGAAAGTAAAGACACTTGCAGTATCATCTTTATTTAGCATTATTCCCAAAAGCCAAGATATGGAAACAAGCGAAGAATCCCCTGGTGAACACGGAAAGTGCAGTGTGTGTACACAGCCGAGTATCAGCCCTGAGGACAGAATGAAATCTTGCCATTTGCCACAACCTGGATGAGCCGGGGAGACATGACTCTAAACGAAAGAAGCCAGGCACAGGAATCAAGATAGGATAGGATCTCACTCAGATACAGAATCTTTAAAACTTCAGATGTACAGAGACAGAGAAGAAAACAGTGGTTAGCAGAGGTGGGTGGTGGGGCAGAAAAGTGAGGGGAAGGTGAGAGTGGACAGCACCAGAGAGGTGCTCGTACACAACATGAGGACCACAGGCAATAAAATTGTTCTGTACACAGGATTCATGCCAAATGAACACAGTAGATTTTAGCTGCTCTTGCAACACACACGTGCACATGCACACACATATGTACCCCACAACATCAAGTTGCATACCTTAAATAGACATCATAAAATTTAATTAATAGAAATCAAACCAACTCTGAAGAAACAATCTGAATATACATACAAGTGAAGAGATTGAATTAATAATCAAAAACACTACCCACAAAGAAAATCCTAGCCCGAGGCAGCTTCTCCACTAAATTCCACCAAATATTTAAAGAATGATTAATATTAACTTCACTACTCTTTAAAAATGAAGAATGAGATGGAGGCCGGGGATATAGCTCAGTGATACAGAGCCTGCCTGGCAAGCGTGAGGCACTGAGTTTGATTCCTGACAGCAAAAAGTAAGTCAAGAGAATGAAATATTTCCCAACTCATTTTATGACACCAGTATTACCTTGATATGCAAACCAAACAAGAACATCACAAGAAATGCCTACCAATGCCTCCTATAAATCTGAACACAAATATACAAATTCTCAAAAAAAAAAAAAGAGAGAGAGACAAGAAAAACTAACAAACTTGAATTCAGCAACATAGAAAAAGAATCCTAAACTATGACTGAGTGAAACTTATTCCAGGAACTCAAGGCTGGTTTATGTGATACTTGTTTAATACATTAATCAAAAGAATAATGAAAATGTACAAGGTAACTTGAATGGGGACAGACGAAGCATTTGAGGAAATTCAACATACGTTGATGAAAAACCCTCAACTAGAAGAGAAATCTTCAGTCAAGGAGGAGTCATCTACAAAACCTCCCACATTCAGTGCTGAATGGCTGGGTGGTTTCCTGTCCCTTGTCCAGAACAAAACAAGGACATCCACTCTCACCACCTCTGTTCTACACTGTCCTAGATGTTCTAGCCAGCGAAGGAGGCAGGAGAAAGAAGTATGAGGCACCTGAGGGAATCACTGCCCCGGGCGCCTCCTGGTGCCATGGTCCGAGAGGGACTTAACATCACTCCTGTGGCAGTTTGTAGAGCACCATGTAACCCAGTCGAACCAGGAGGAAACATCGCACAGATCAGACCAGGGCCTTCTACACAGCACCAGCACCCTTCAAAAATGTTAAATGTAACAAAGAAAAACAAAGTGCCTGGAACTGCTCCAGATGAAGGGACCAAAAAGGCAGAACAGCTACATGCAATCTGTGACCCAGGATGGGATCCTGGGCCCAGATCCAAACAATCATTTGCTTTTCTTTCACCATAGAGAACCCTAATGGGACAATTGTTAAGATTTCTAGAAAGCACAAGGATCCCAGAATCGTGTTGCGCTGGTGTGGTAGTCACTGCTCTCTGCTCTTTGTCCTGCAGTTATATACCAGCACGTCCTTGGTCTTAGGGAACACAGTGGAATGTTTAGCCGTGAAAAGCCTCCTGCTGGCAATGCATTCTCAGACGTTTCAGGTGCACCTTACGGTGTGATACAGTAATTATTTTGTTCATGCATTGGTTCCTAGTCACACACAGCAGGCCCCCTATTCCCTGGGGAGATGTTTGTTCCAGGACCCCAATAAATGCCTGAACCACAGTTGGTACTGAACCCCAAGTATCCATGGGAAACATTCCCCCCTTCATTTATGGGCACCACTTCTCTCTGGGGATTTCCAGCCTGACCACTGCATGTCGGGGCCATTATTAAGTACAGCGTGGGTGTCACACAAGCGCCATGATACCATAGTGGTCCATCTGATAAACAAGACAGCTGCTCAGTGACTCACAAGCCAGTGGTGTATACGAGGTGGATGGACAGCACAAAGGGATGATTTGCGTCCTCCATGGGGACCCGATGAACAGGATGTCATCACCCAGATACCCAGAGTGCCAGGCAAGTGAAAGCATAAACTGTTTATTTCTGGAATGTTCCATTTCATATTTTTGGACTATGGTAGATTTCCAGGAGCTGAAGCCACAGAGAGGGATCTTGCCAATAGTGGGGGGCGGGGTGCACTGTGTATATTCAGATATAGACAGACAGACAAAGATAGGGAAAGGGACAGCGAGTGGTGCAGCATGTATAGCAGGGATGGCGACCTTTTAGAGACCAAGCAGCCAAACTGCAACCCCAAACCCACTTACTTATCACAAAGTGCCAACACTGCAGGCAAATCTGTCTGGCTGCCCCGGGCACTGCAGGAGTGACCCGGGTTCCACGCTGACAGCTGGCTCATGCTTGCCACAGGTCCGCCACCACTGATCTACGGTAAGATGTGAACCAACTATCAAATCTGGTGACGGTTATGCAAATGAGACACTATTCTTTGAACAGTCAATATCCTGAAATTATTTTAAATACTTTTAATTTAGAAGAGAAGATTTTCAGTACAATGTCATTTATGTACAGTTCTAAGACATGCGAAACGAGTCTGATCTCTAGCAATATTTCTGGAGAAATGTAAGGGGCATGGTTACCTGGGAGAAGCCCTCTCTGTGGGAGGCCGAAGTGGGGTGCTCAATTACAGCCTTGTCCCCAAGCCAGTGGGGGTGGGGGGTAGGGTATCCACTTTACTAATGTGCTTTATATATCAGGACTATTTCACAATAAAATTTTAAATGAACAGCAAAGCCCTCCCGATCACCCAAGTCGGAGGATTTGTGGAAGCAGGATAGACATTTCAACAGCCCGGACACTGCCATGACACAGGGGACCCGGGAGGAAGCCCCTTGTCTGCTAGTGGGATAGTGGGTAGGAAAAGTTCCCTCTAAGGACAGGGAAGGGTGGACCACCAGCATGGCCAGAAGCCTCCCAGCCTCAGGGACTCCTGGTGGGTTGGGGCTCCTCCCCCATGCTGCCTAGGAACAAAGCCAGGCAGCAGTGTCCCCCCAGCACCTCACAGGGCTCCGCAGAGGGAAGAAGCATCCTGCCTGCCTGACCATCGGCCCCGGACTGGGCGCACAAGCCCACCGTCCTGACCCCATCTTCTCAAGGTGGGGAGGGGGGCTTTACAGGCAGACTAGCAAGCACTATGCTGGAAGCTGAGTCAGGACAGGGCAGGAGCCCAGGCCCTGGGACAGGGAGCCTATGAGTGGAGTCTCAGCAGATGAGGTGCACCCCCAGCAAAGATGAAAAGGGGTGAAGCAAAGATCTCTGTGCAGGTAGGAGGGGCAGGGAGGCAGTAAATGCAGTGAGTGAGGGAAAGGCCCTGTCCCCTGGTGGTGAGAGCGCTGGAGAGAAAAGGTCAGGGGGTGGGGGTGGGAGCCCAGATGCCTCGGCTTTATCCACAGCAGTCAGCAAAGGTCTGGGGGACCCAGGAGGCCTTATGCAATGACAGGAAGGAAGGAAGAGGCCATGGGTGCCGGACAGACGGCTCCACGTGGAGCCAAAGCAAGGCCAAGGGGCCTGTGTGTGGCTGCACTGGAATCTGAACTTGAAGCCAGTGTGGCCGAGAGTGGAATGTGAGTGACAAACCCTACAGAAGTGACTCTGGAGCAGTTAGGGAGCACTCAGGTGCCACCAGAGCTTCTGAGCAAATAGAAGCTTCAGGAAGAAGGGAGGGAGGGAGGGAGGAAGGAAGGCAGGCAGGCTTCTCCCATACAGCCATCACAGTCCAGGGGCATTGGAGTGCAGACGGGTCAGGGCTGCCTCAGCAGGCCCCCAAGTCGCACTCCCACCACATGCCTCCCGGGAGAGCCAGGGTCAGCGTGGTAAGTGGCACCCCAAGGGTGCAAACCGTGAGGGGTCTGGGTTCAAGGTCAGCCCTGTGCACACAGCTCTGCAAAGCATGCTGGGCAAGGGCCACGTCGGGGCAGCGGTGGTCCAATGGCTGAAGCCCTAATTCCAGGGTGTGAACTCCCCACTCTCCGGGACCGTGCACAGAAGACAGGCCTCCTTGCTGCCCGGCTGGGCTGCCACATGCTGTCATGGCGTGGGCTATAGCCTCAAGGGCCACCTGGCACCTTCTTCCCCAGCAAGCTCAGAACAGCCTACGTCTGCGATCCGTCCTCTCTGTCCACCACGAAGGCAGAAACCAAGAGGCCTGGGAGTTGGGAGGAGCCACTGGGACAGCAGGCAGATAAGTAGACCGCAAAGGGCCCGCACACCAGTGTCCCTTCTTGCTCCCCGTCCTCATCCAAGAGCATCACATGCACCAGGTCCTAAAGAGGCCAGCATCCCGCAGGTCCTGGAGCTGGGAGCCACAGCATCTCAGGAAGTGCTGCTGAGCACTGATCTGGGGACACAGGATTATGTTGCCAGCATGGCTGGGATGGCCGGGCTTCTTACTGCCCCTGGGAACCCAGAGCGCCTTCCTCTGTGCAGCCTGGGGAAGGAGCCCTCCTCCTACGGGCCACGCCCAGCTTGTGATTCCAGACCCTTCACTCCATCTCTCTCCTTTTGAAGCCATGCGGTCCCTCCTGGCGCCAAAAGTCTTCCTCCCTGGCATTGGCAGCCGTAGAGATTGCAGGTGGTGTCACAGCTTAATCTGCCCAGGAAACGTCCACTTCCAGAGTCCAGGAGACATACAGTGTGTTTTCTGTGTTCTCCACACTTGTGGCCCATGGCTGGACAACCAGCAGGTGAACACTAAGTCCTTGTGAGCTTGAAGGCGATAAAATGCTCATTTCAAAATTTTAATTAGGAAAAAAAAATGACTGAAACTAGATAACGTAAATTCCACCTTGTGTACAAAATTTGAACTTTTTCTGGAAAAATTCTTTTCACAGACTTTGCAGGGAACCAAGCAATTAATGTCTTTTCATTACAATTTAGGACCAAAACTGGAATATTAAAATTATCACTCAGTGGAATGTACATGAAACACTGCAAGTCTCCTGGTGAATAAATTCCTGCTTATAATGACATGCCATGGACTTAAATCTTACTCCTAGACAGGAAAAAAGACAGTTAAATCAACTTTGTCCATTTAAATATCATTTTAAGATATCTAGAACCCATCTCTTTATTGCTCAACAACCCTTAGCAATTTCTTTTGCCCTCATTTATTTCTGGTTCCCAAGGGAATCCAGTCTGATTTATTGAAAATTAGTCCTTACAGCTAGTAAATGCTTTCAACTGTTTTCATATAAATCACTGGGAAATCTGTTAGCACACTGAAGCTGGGCTGGCGTGATTTCCTCTGGCAATATTGACTTGGGTCATTTCTCTGTCCACTCGAGAGTGGGAGCTCAGTGGGAACCAGTGGACAGACATTCCCAGAGTCTGTTTGCCTCTCTCTCTCCCCCTTTCTCCATCCCTCTCTCTGAGCCCCTTTATCTTTGGCTATACACTAGCAAGTAGCAAGCCCGCCTCCCTTAGGAAGGCTGCCCCGGCCCGTCAGGCACCCGGGCTATGCAAGTGTGCCATCTGTGATGGGGGTGAGTGGGAGCCCCGCGGACCGTCAGCCACATGGATGGAGGCTCTGCTGCACACACTTGCTTCCAAAATCACCAGTATGAAAAAGGGGTGCAGCAAACAACAGTCTGACCCTGACAATCCATGCTTCAAAGTGCACATGTCGTTTCCATTCGCATGTCACCAGCCGCTGTGAGGGGAAATGGTGGCCTCAAACACCCAAAGACACAGGAAGGGGAAGCCAGCCACATACCAGGAGGTGACAGCCCTGATAGCACCTGACCTGTGGCTTCTCCTCCACGCACTGGACATGACAAACCTCTGCCATTATGGGGCTGGTTGGTTGGCTGGTGTGTGTGTTTGTTACAGAACCTGCTACCCAGCCAGCAGGCAATGCCCTATTCTGAGAAGTCTGATAACATACCACATTTTAGTCCATGAGATGCTTAATATTCTCTTTATAGGAATCAATCTCCAAAACAAATGGCTGTTATCTAGATAACTCCTAGGAATAGAAAGAGAGCCCTTCAAATTGACAGAGAAGGAGGAAGGAGAGCTCCGAGGCACAAGTGCAAAATAAAAATCACAGCACTCTGAGAGAAGAAGAGGGAACCAGTTCTCCTCGCCTGGGAGCTCCCGGAGCACAGGGGAGGCTGAGTCAGTGTGGGGACAGTGGCCCCTCCAGCTCTCCGAGCCCAGCACCAGCAGTGGAATCTATCCCTCCTCTCCCTCTCGGCCCTTTCCCCTCTCAGGTTGCTACAAATAAAGTGCTATTTTCAGAAGAAATCCTCCAAGCATCACTGGAAGACAGCAGGATGTAATGCTCACCACAATAACAAATGTATGTAAAAGATCATCTGTAGAAATCATTTTTAAGTTGAGATATCTTCCAAAGGCAAAAATGATCTATATGCCGAAAGACAGTGCTCATATATCTTTTGGAGAAATGATAGGGCCTTATCCAGTGATTTAGAGAACACAACCATAAAAAAATTCTCCATATAAATATTTAAATACAGTTTATTATATTCAATACCTGTCCAAATAGATCCTCTGTATAGATCTTTCCCAACTGCACTCAGAGCTCTGGGCCCTAAGAATACTAGGAAAAATGTTAAAAGCCAGTGAGAAAACTTTACCTTGTTTTTCGAAGAAGGAGCTACTTTGAAAACCAAATACAAAAAAAAAAAAAAAAAAAAAAGCTCTATTTTGGGCAGATATTGACAAGAGAAGGAGACTGTGGGAAGAAGAGCTTAGTAAAAGTGTTTGTCCGTGGTTTCATGGCAGGCTTCTAAACCCTGTTTCATAAGCTAAAAGAGTCCTTATTAGGTACGATTCTGCTTCTGAAATGCATCTTTTCAATCCAGGTCACACATGCATGTGTACACATGGAGGGAGACAGAGGGGCATGGAAGACACCAGAGAAGATTCCAGGTGCCCTTTCTCAGTTGCTGTCCTCCAGGGCCCTGTCACTCAGCCTAAGAGACTGTGGGAGACATTGATTGAAACCTACAGCTGGCCACAGCTTTGGGCCACTGCCCGCTGCTGTAAAACCCACCCGAGCACCTGAAGAACATCCCGAGAAAACCATTCTCCGGGCCTCGCACTCTCCTGCCTCGGACTCCCTGAGAGATTCTGGCTTCTGAGGGCTCGTGTTGTGTGCCACCAAGGACACCTCGGACCCGGCCGTCTGCACTGGGGAGCACCTGCTGAGTGTGTGCCACCCCAGCTGTCCCTCTCCCTTACATGGGGCCCACAGATGGAATGGTTCTGTTTCCAAGGCCTGTGTCATTTGCCTCCTTGTGCCCCCTCCTCCGGCAGCTGACAGCAGGTGGAACTTGTCTGCGGCCATCAGACATGCGGATGGGGCTTCGGAGCAGACATGGGGGCTGCGGGACACTGCCTCTGTACCGTAAATTCCAGCTGGCATTGGCTGTCCCAGGAGACTTAGGACTGGAGAACAAGTGACTCTCAAAGGTGCATAGAAGATGCTCATCTCCTCAGAGCCAGTGGGGGCCCATGGCCTGGCATCTGGGTCCACATGTCCTGCAGAAGGACACACCACCTGGGTCCTCTTGTCCTCCCCTCTCGGGCTCCACCCTCGCTCCTGATTCTGGAGTCTGAGTCCAAGCCTTGCCGCTGAGTTGCTGTGGGCCTTGGGTGAGTTACACCGCCCTGCTCAGCCTCGCTTCTCCCGCCATACAACTACAGCAGGAGCCACAGGTTTTTTAACTTCACCGGGCGGTGAAGCCACCAGAGCCCTGAGTGCTGGAGCACAGTGTCCAGTAGGGACAATGCGGGGCCAGGGTCTCACAGCAGAGGTCACTCCTCAGCATGTGACACCCCTCTCTGTGTCCAGCTGTGGGCACAAGTGCAGGGATTTCCTCCAGAGTCAACATTAACCTCAGCTTTGCCTCAGCCAAGCAGCTGATGCCCAGGCTTGCCTTCCTACCTGGTTTCCCTCTCACCCTGGGGTTCGCCCACAGAGCACCGCCATGTCCTCCAAGAGGAACCCTAGGGCTCCTGGATGTGGCAGCCACTGTGGAGAATCAAGCAGGGCTGTCCCAGACCAAGGTTTAGCCCATGGCCCTTGGCCATAAGGGACATCCACACACTCAGCACCATGACCGTCACCAGGCTGGTCAGACCGTGGCTGCCCAGTGGGGAAAGGTGCAGAGAAAGGGGCTGACCGCTCACACATGGCCAACCTTGGTGTCAAGGTCTCAGACCCGATCCTGGACTCCCAGGGGGAAAAGCCAAGGAGCTGAGGAGGCCAGAAGATGGTCAGATGCTTATAGATGTGAGATTACCTGGATTTCCTAACAGAAGGCAGCACTGTACCCTCCCTGAGCACCACCCCTATCAAGCTGAAGGAGGAGCACATTACGAGCCTGAGCCCACTTCACAGACGGGGTTGTTGGGGTGCAGAGGCAGGAGCTTTGGCTGATGAGTGGGTGAGGTTCCAGCTCTTGGGAAGTGAACCCAGCTCCCTGCATCCCCAGCTGATCGTCACCATCCTTCCTGTCACAGGAAGAGGACATTCTCAGAGAAGGGTCTCACCAGGAAGCACTGGCTTCCTGGGGGCTGCAAACTCACGGTGCAGAAACCGTCAATGACAAACTGCAGCCCCATGTCCTCTGCATTCGTAATCACCACGTCTGTCCTCATCCCTCATGCCTCGCAGCTGTACCAGATGTGGAGAAAATTGCATGTTCCCTGAAACTTAATGACCAAATTTAAAGCAATTTCGAACTAATCAGGGTTCTGTTAAGCTGGTTTTATTAATTTAACAGTTTTAAGGGTTTTATGAAATGAGGCACTCAGAAGTCTTTGTGGTAGAATCTGTTTGCTCAGGTGCAGAAGGGCTGGCGCTACCAGGAAAGCATGCTCCAGAGAGGAGGTGATCCACGGAAGAAACGACGCTGCTTCCCAGACCCACCCAGGCCAGAGTACCAAGCCTCCACCTAGGAGGTCAGGGGCGACTTATGCCAGAGGTGAAAGAGGAGCCCATCTAGCCAGAATTAGAGAACTCGCATTAGTTTTGGAAGTCTGTCAGGCCCCAATGACAGACAGAATCCAGAGCAAAGCTATGAAGTGTCCTACCTGGTAACTCTTTTTGTCTAAAATAGAAACACAGAACCCTCATTTCTGATCAAGACTGCCGATGGGTTCCTGGCATCCTTCCCAGGTCCAAGGGCTCTTAAAAACAGGGACGTGTTCAAATTAAACCAAACAAACAAAACGCCAGACCCTGATAGTCTTTTGAATCTTGCAGACTCTGTGGCATCTCATTATTTTTTAAAGATAAATCAAAAGCTAACATCCATATTTTTTTTTAAAGTTACCGATGTATCTGTCTAGAAGAAAAAAGTCTTGTCACGAAAAGCCCTGAGTACACACCACCCACTGGGTGTGAGACTCTGGGTGAGCTCACCGCCGATGTGGAGAAGCTGGGTACTCCACAGTGCGGTTTGCAGGGTTCACGAGTGACTTCATGTGACTAGTAGGCCCTGCCTCCCGGTAAGCATTTGGATAACATTATTACCATTGTAAGACTCTAGAACACGTGTAGTTCCACAATGAGCTTGTGTTTTATGACATTCACATAAAGATGATTATATTTGTTTCCTTTAATTTTTTAAATGATCAAACTAGTATACCAGAAGCGTGGTTTGAATCTAGATATCCCCAAGGGCTCACAGGTGGGGCTCTGGGGAGGTGACTGGATTATGCTGGGCACGCAATGTTCATGGGTGGGTGGGTCCACTGGCGAAGTTTAGAGCTAACCAGGATGTTGGGAGGTAGATCTGATTGGAAGGGCGGTGAGCGGGAGCGTGGTGGAGCAGATCTGATTGGAGGGACAGTGAGCGGGGGCGTGGCCTGGGAGGGTCTGTCTCTTCTGGCCCTCATGCCGCCCACCTCTGGTGCGCTCTCTCTGCTTCTGGTTTGCTGTGCCCACTGCTATGCCATCAGGCCTAGGAGCCGGCCCACAGGGCATGAAACCTACGCAGCTTTCAACCAGGATAAACCTGTCCTCCTTTAAGTTGTGCGTGTCCTGTTTTGTGTCTCAGGGAGGAGAAAGGAACTAAGACAGCATAAGGAAAAATTGAAATATCCCTCCCTACCAACCTCAGTCTCTCTCTCAGAAATAACCACAGGCGACAACCACGTGAATATTGTTCCAGAACTTTCTATCTGCATGCTTTAGAAATATATATATATATATATATATATGTTTTTTCGTATTACATGGCATGTGTATTAGTACATAGGTACAAGACGAATTTCCACTACATATACTACACATCACATATAATATACATACACTTGCGTATCTATTCAATATGTAGTTTTTAAAATGCTGTTCCCTGGTTGCCTTTTCCACCTAATAATACATCAGGGGCCTCACTCAGTGCCAGTGCCTGCAGATATGACTCATTCTTTTTCTATGCCGCTGGGATTTCGGGTCCGTGCGTGATACATGGTTTAGCCTCTCCCTGGCTGACAGACGCTTAGCTTTTCTCCAGTGTGCTTCTGTTGAAAACCACGCAGAAGGGGCTTTGCATGACCCTGGGCACCAGTTAAGTGAGGCCAAGGAAGTGTGGTGCCAGAGAAAATATGGGACTCAGGGTGGAAAGCAGAGGTCTACATTTGCACATGACCTGGTGATAAAAACGTAGCTTCAAGTGCCACGGTTCGATACTACCTCACACCCACTAGGAATGCTACTGACACAGAAAACAGACAAATGTTCGCGCAGATGTGGAACCAGAACCCTTAGGTGTCACGAGTGAGACTATAAAACGACATGGCTACTATTGGGGATGATAGGCAGTTCCCTGAATAATTAAACAGGGAACTCTGATGAGCCCAGCAATTTCACTTTCCTGTATGTACCCAGAAGAAATGAAAGCAGGGAGTGCATGCACCAGTGTCCAGAGTGGGATTGCTCACAACAGCCAAGGGTAGAAACAGATGTTCACTGATGGATGAAGAGATAAACAAATGCTATTCTCCCTGAGATGTTACTCTGCCTTGGAAAGAAAGAACAGTTGGAAACAGGCTATACTGCATGGATAAACTCTGAAGATGGCATGCTAAGAGAAATACTGTAAGTGAGACACAATGCAGAAAACACTGCAGTATTCCACTGACAGGAAGTACCTGAAGCCGACTGATTCACAGGGGTAGGGAGGATCATGGTGGTCACCAGGGAGGGAGGAGTCGCTGGAATCGTTTAATGTACATAACGGTTCAGTTTGGGGAAACCAGTGAGATCTCTGACTGCTGGAGGTGACAGCTGCACGGCAGTGTAAACATACTTAATGCCACCAAATCACACACTCGCAAATGGTTAAAGTAGGGTGTTACGTATATTTTACTACAATTTTCTTTTAAAAGTGCAATGGTTTGTTTAGGCCCACCCTAAAAATCCCTGTACCAAGAACTTCCTGGCCATGATAAGGCCTAGCCATGGGTCTCTCTGTGGTGGGCCAGAGGTCACCCCCTGTGGGCTGGATGGAGAAACATCAGTGAAAATGAAAGGAATCACTGTCAGTGCAAACGGAAATGAGAAAAATGGCAAAGGCTGGCAAAGGGAAGATGGGCGTTTCTGAAATCCAGAAGGCAGGTAAACGAGTGTGCTCTTACCCTCTTTCATTTTCCCTACAGTTAACATTAGGTAACTTTTTAATTGCATATATTTTTAAACTAGAAAGTGCCACGAAACCTTATTCAGGAAATCCAGAATGCCTGGCTGTTTAGATTTTATGATCCAGGTTTAAAAAAAAAATGTGACAGGGAAGCACATACAAGACTGACAACTTTTTATCTTGCTAAGAACATTTTAAAAATGCCATCTGCTTTCAGCATTATTTCATAAAAGAAGGTGTATTTTGTGTTAAAAGATGAGTTGGACCATAACAGAGTCCTTCCCAACACAGAGGGCTCGGTAACCTCCCCACGTGGAGTCACACAACGTGTTATCTCCATTTCCCGCTGGCCACAGACCAGGGCCCTCGCCAAGGTCCTGCCACCCAGAGCCACGGTCCCAGCCCACTGTCCTCTCCCTGAACAAGTCATTTCCAGTCTCAGCTCCTGTGCCTCAATGCCCCCCGCACCTGGGCTCCCACCACCGCTAAACTTCAGGGATGGGGTGTCCCAGAGCATCGCTCCTCATCCTCTACCCACCTCTCCCCGGCAAGCACCCCAGCTCCTTCCAACCAAGTAAGTTAACTCCGGGGGAGACAGGACCCACCCCCAGGAGACTCCCATGACTCCCTACCAGCCAGACAGACTTCACTGCAGACACTTGGCACATACCACCAGGAGGCCTGGAATTATACCCTCCACCAAGACGCCAAACAACACCCCAGCAGGGACACTGTGAATTAGACCTACCCACCAGGAGCCGCTGAGTCACACCCCAGGAAGATTCTCCGTAATCCCCCACCCCAGGAAACTGTAGACAGCCCATCAGGAGAGTAGAAATGACAATGAGGCCCACCAAGGAGACTGAATTACTCCTACTGGAAGCTTCTGAATTATCCCCTGCAGGGTAGAGGACTGCAGGAGCCTCACTGCAGGGTGCAGCCCCGGGCAGGCTCCCCAGCTCCTGCAGGAAGTGCGTGCCTGGGGATGCACAGCTGCTCAGGCTGTGGCCCAGTCCTGCAGACCTCTGCCCCACTCTACAGCTCGCTCCCTGGGACCCCGGCTCTTGCGATTCCTGCCTGGCACATCATTTTCAACAAATCTAAATTAAATGTGAGTGAAGGAAGCTCAGGCTGAAAGAATGAGAACTTAAACGAAGACTACCAATTTCCAGTTCACCGCAGGAGGCAGAAACCAGGCCAGGGGATTCTGAGTTCCAGGTTCCTGCTGTGTGGGGACCCATCACCCCCAACCACAAAGGCTGGACCCACAGCCTCGGAGCCAGCATCCTAGGCACATTCAAGCATCATGGTGCTGATGATTAAAACTTACATATCAACACCCCGGCACTGAATCCTTAACTCGACTACATGCGATAGTGTACTAAGCGCCTTTACACAGATTTTCATTTCAAAACACTTTAACACAGAAACAAATCTGCAAAAAATAGCAAATAATTCTTGTACATCCTTCACTCAGATTCCCCTAATGTTAACATCCCATTAGTTTTCTTTGTGCCTCTGCCTCTATTTCCTCTCCTCCCGTCTCCAGGATAATACACACACACTCACGTGTACACACACACACACACACACACACACACACACGGCTCCCAAACTGTGAGAAGAAGATGAATCCACAGCGCCCCTGCACCTCTTCCCTTACAAATCAGTATCTTACAAATCAGAACCTTAGCATGGGCGCTAGCCTAGCACCGAATCTACAGACTTCTCTTTCGCAGGTCGTTCTCCAGTGTCTGCAGTGAGGCAAGTTCAGCAGCTTGTTTGGCCCCGGATTAACCCAGCAACATCTAGCATCCAGTTTGGGCATCTTGGCTCCTTGAATCTGAAAAAGTCCCGCAGTCTCTTTTCCTTTCATGACCTTGCATTTTCCCTAGTGTACAGGCCTAATTTTTGCAGAAGCCCCTCAGTTTGGGTTTGTCTGATGCTTCCCCTGATGAGATTCAGCCCCACACACTTCGGTAAACACTACCACAGCAACGATGCCTTGTCCCACTCGGAGCTTTATCCTGGCACGTGGGATATCTGGTGTCCCAGGACTAGCGACATTAACCCTGATCACTTGATTAAAGGAGCGGCTGTCAGATTTCTTCATTGTACAATTATAATTTCCTCTTTGAAATTGGACTTTTGTAGAGAGGTGAGTTTAGACCTGTGTGATTTCTTTCCACATCATCGACCTGGAGAAGCAAACGCTTCTCCTTCTCACCCACTTATTTATAGTAACCTTAATATTCAGCCACTCCGGATCTGACTGAGGGGCCTGGTGCTCATGGCTTCCTCTCTAGTCCAAATGGCCCTAAATCTACACTTTCTCTGACCCACCCTGGAGTTCGCCCTCTGGCTCAAGGGCTCCAGTACCTTCTGCGGAGAATTATACAGAAAACAAGAGCTGGGTGCTTTTTTCTTGGGACATTGTGGCTCTTGGGCCCCATCAGCAGATGGAGCTACATCAACACATGCACACACCTAGCTCGGGAGCCCTCTCTGGGGTGTGTGAGGATTCACACTCGCACCTCGAATTCCAACCCAGCTCCACAGGACGAAAGGCAGTCTGTCTTCTGCCTTCCAACCATGTGTCAGGCATAAATGCTGCTGGTACAGCACAGCTATAGATTTCTCCAATCTTAAATAAAAATTGTTTAAAATTTTTGAGCCCACATAACTAGAAACAAGCTGGCTAACTAGGGTAACCATATAGTCTTTTTTTTTTTTTTTGGTACCAGGGATTGAACTCACGACCTTGTACTTACCAGGCAGGCGCTTAAGCCACTGAGCTAAATCCCCAGCCCCTACCATATAGTCTTTTACGGCTATGTTTGTCACTACCTCAGGGTATATGATTAACATACTGGGTCTCAGGGTGACTGGGGCAGGGCGGAGTCCCCATGTTCAGCACGGCTTCTCCTTCTGAGACACAGCTGGCTTCACTGTTTCTGTTCTTATCTAGCTCTTGATGCGCATTTTTGAGTAATGAAATACTGACATGATTATTGAGGTCAAAACTATGCAGAACCATGAACCCCGAAAAGCCTCATTCTCCATCTCTTCCAGCCCCTCCCACCTCCCATCCTGGACCCAGCCACCCCCGGCAGCAATCGGTCTCATTAGGTTTCAGTTCTCACTCCCTATATTTCTTTTTTCTTTTCTTTTTAAAAATTTTTTAAACTAAAATACACAGATTTGTTCTTATTTACTGTCATTACCACAGTGGTAGTAAGGTAAAGCAGTTCTTTTACACCATTGTTTAGGTACCATTTTCAACATAATGTTCACTCACAAAAGCATATGGGGTACAACTGCCACCAGCATCACCCCTAACGACCCTTCACATTCATCTGGGTTCATCCCCACCACCTCATCCCATTACAAAGATGCTCCTCTGCACTTTGTCTTTGCCACTTCCTACTATATCCCAGAATTTATCTTGCATCAGTTCAGAACCTTCTGGTTCCTTTTCACAGCTGCATAGTACTCCACATCACTGCCTATGTGTTATGTAGGTGTTGGACACTTAGGTTGTTTCCAATACAAAACATTCCCAACTTAACAATAATTTGACTTCCAATTTTTAATTTTGTAAAGGAACACATGGCATGCATTCGGTAGAAACTGTATTTCAGGGCTGGGGATTTAGCTCAGCAGCATAAGCGCCTGACTTGCAAGTGCGCAGTTATGAGTTTGATCCTCGGTACCGATAAAAAAGAAAAAGAAAAAAAGAAACTCTATTTCAAATCCTGCATTGTGACCTGTTCTGGAGCTGCCAATACATGGTACAAATCTCCTGTGATGCTGGGCAGTGGCAGTGAGGTACAGTGTCCAGCCAGTCACATAACCACAACAGAAATGGCCAGTACTCTACATGTGCTGCTGGCTTGCTCAGCTGGGATGTTCACAACTTACGTGTGTGAGACACTCCCAAAACACAATTTTTATCATACTATGGTTTATCAGGATAGACCACCTCATAATAAAGGAACATCCGTCTTTTGGAACGACCGATAATTCTGCAGTGAATAACGGTGCATGGGCATTTCACACCTTTTAATGCACATGAGCAAGGTTAGTTCCTCGAAGTGGAATTTCTGGGTTAAAATGGAAATAAACAGGCAGTAGTGGTAAACACCGCCAAATTTCCCTTCAAAAGACCCAGGCCCATTTGCCTTCCCCTCAGCACAACAGGAGACTGCAGTCTCCTCCCAGCCATGCGAACAGATGTGTTGTCAACCTTTGTGACTCCTGCCAATCCGACAGGTGGAAAACGGTATCTCAGGGTTGTTTTCATTTGCATTTCTCTAATTATGAGCCAAGTGGAACACCTCTTTGTATGTCTGCAGGCTATTTGTGTATCCTTTATGTGGGTTACCTTTCACGTCTTTTGCCCACATTTCTATCAGACCTCCTCAGTTTTAACAGCTCTTTATCAGAGATATTCATTCTTTACATCTGATGTACACTAGAAATATTTTCTCATACAAAGACTTCTGATTTCCAGTGGGATTACCATGGTGTTTTTTTCTGGGTATATCAAAATTGCTCCTTATAAGCAAGTTTACCAATTGTTTCCTTCATCTAGATTTGGAATCACAGTTAGAGAACCTTCCCCTACACTCATACCACAGAAAAATTTACCTGTATTTTCTTCTACTATGTTTGTGACTTCACACTTGTATTTAGATCTCAGATCCATCCGGCATTTATTTTTCTAGATGATGTGCTACAGGTTAGTTCTGTCTTGTCTGAAAGGGCTGTCTATTGTCCCAGTACAGTGCATTGAAAAGGTAGTGTCTACTCCACTGACCTGAGTCATCACCTTTGTCACATACAAAGCCTATTTTTGGGCTTGCTACTCTCTTCTGCTGGTTCGTGCATTCATGCCCAGCACCCCACTTTATTACAGAGACTTTAGCTCCTTCTCATGCCTGGTGGAGCTATTTTCCAAGATTTTCATAGCTATTGCACGCTTGTTGGCAACACTGTCTTTGTTTGATGTTAAATCAATTCGCCAAAGACCAAAGGATACCTATTAGCTCAGGACTACTCTCGCATCTTCTGGAAGTATTGGCAAGCTTTCTTCATATAGAATTTATCCATATCTCTCCAAGTTTATTCCTGAATATTGTATCTTCTTTGTTGCTGTTATGTCCTCTGTCTGTTGTCTGTATAAATATAAGGAAGCCATGAGTTCTAGGTGTTTTCATCCCGCTATCTTCACGAGATTTTTGCTGTTCAGTTTACTTCTATCAGTGATTCTCTAGGGGTTTCCTAGTACACCATCTTATATGATTCGCCAGTTGATAGTTTCAATGCTTCTCGGCGGTATCTGTGTCACGAACTGAATTACCTAGCTGCTAAGACCACGCTGGGACCATCGCGGGGCAGTAGCGGAGACCATGAGCGTCGCCGTGCTGAATCTTACCTCAGTGAAAAAGCTGCTAGTGTTTTTCCATCAAATAAAACCCTGACTTTAGGGTTCAGGCACATAAAATACTTTATCATGCTAAGGAATTATCCATCTATTCCTATTTTCTTTAGTGCTATCTCAGGCGTGAGTATGGAGATGATCTGTGAGGATAACTGTATGATCTTTTTCCCTGGAACTATGATACGTGTATGATATTAAATAGATTTCCTCAGGTTGAACCAGCCTCACCTTCTTGGAAAGAAAACAAAGAAAAAAACACCACTAGGTCGAGGTGCATTGATGATGGATTCGGGTTTAGTTTATGAAAAATCTGTTGGGTAGTTTTACTTCAATATTTATAAGCAATGTTGTTCTATAATTATGTGTCCTTATTTGCTTTTCCAGACTCCGGCACCAATACAATACTCACTGTCAGAAAAGAATTCAAATGCATCCCTATATTTTCAAAACACTAAAACCATTCATAAAGAATGGAGACTATCTGTCTTCAAAAGTCCTGCAGAATTCCCACACTGCCGCTACCCTGACCTCCTCCTTTCCCGAGGTAATTCCTTAGCAGCTCTGCTCAGAGCAGTGATAGCAAAGCCTTTAGAGCGCTCAATGATAAAGCAGCCTGCTCCAGCATGCATGTGGTATGTTCACCATCACCGCCTATGCCATTTATGGAAATCTGCTTATTTCAGCTTCTAATATTGAGTGATACTATATTTTAACTAATTTGCATATTTTATAGTTTTGAGAAGTAATGTTAAGTTTTTAAAAATTTCTTTTAGTTCAGGGGTTATGTCTTCCTTACTATTTCTTATTTTATGTTTGTGTTTTCTCATTTTTTTTGTTAGTAAGATTTTTTTTGTTCATTTTATCAATGTTTTCAAAAACTAGATTTTGGGATTATTAATTAGATCTATGGTGCTTCTATTCTTTGCCTTTCTTGCTTGCTTTTATCATTATTATTTTGTAATTTCTTTTTGTTTACTTTGTGTTTTTTCCTAGATTTTGGAGCTGAGAATTTATTTTTTGTTCCTTTTTCATTCTTTGATTTATTCATAAAAGTGGTCAGGGAAGAGAACTTTCCTGATTACTGCTTTAAATGTATCTCATGAGTTCTTTTTTTTTTTTTGTACCGGGGATCGAACTCATGACCGTGTACTTGCAAGGCAGGCGCTTATGCCGCTGAGCTAAATCCCCAGCCCCATCTCATTAATTCTGATAGGAAGTGCTTTCATAATCATCATTTCTTTTTAATTTGTTTCCCCCTTTTGTCCAAGAGTTAACAGAAAGATTTTTAGGTAGGAATCTTTTTGCTGTTGTTAATAATGTCCAAATTTTAGTGTTTTGCAGTCAGAAATTATTATTTGTAAGAATTTCCACTTTATAGAACTTACTGAAGTTTTCTCTGTGACCTACTATATAATAAATTTTTATAACTGTTCCATGTGTATTTGAGAAGAAATGTCTTACATAGTTGTAGCATAATGTATACATCTATGTGTATATGTATATGATATGTCCATAATACCTTTTTTATTATGTTATGTTTTTATCCAATTGATCCCACCTCCTGAATGTGTTGTGATAAAAATCTCCAATATTACTGTGTTTTTGTCCAAGTCTTCTTGTTTCTTTTGTAATTTGTAATTTTAGGTAAAAATCTTTTTGTTGTTGTTAAACTTTATAATGGTGCTTCCTTTTTATTATATGCACAGATAGTCACATCTGCCATCTACCTGTCTTGAACTGTCATTGCCTTGTTTCTAAGTGGACACCTGCTCGGGGCCAGGCACGACCCATGCCACCATCTGTCCTTCTGTGGACTTGGGAACAGTGGCCACAAAGGGCCCTGGAGATCCTTTGCCCTGGTCATGAAGACCCGCTGTGGCTGGTACAGACTGATTGTTCTAGAAAGTATTCTTCATCCTGGACTCTTCCCACCTCACTCAGCCAGCACTCAGGACAGACTCCCACAGTCTGCCCTGCAACCTACTGCCGCTGAGGATGGATGCTGCTTTTAGATCACACACACACACACACACACACGTACATATGCACACCCAGAAACCTCAGTTTCTACTTGACACCGTGTCATGCTCAGCCTAAAAAAAAGGCTTCAGATGGAGAAGCCTGCAGGGCCCTCACTCAGCAAGCTCCACCCAGCTGCAGGGAGCGCCCTGCAGCCGGGCCAATTCAGAAGCCCAGTGACTGCCTCCTGAGCATTCCCGGGTGAGCTCCGTCTACTGGACGGCGAGGCAGGCAGGCATCCTCTCTGCACACACAAAGCATTTTGGAACTAAAGCTTGCAGCCCTCAGCCAAGAGTCAAGTCTGGATATAAATGCAAAGAGAACCAGTTAGACTTCATTGATTAGCAGAGAGGGAGCCAGCCCAAGTGAATCTGGGGTTAATCAGCGGCTAGAGGAGGGGTGTGGCTTAGCCCAAAGCCATTAACACATGCTCCCTCCACACAGTCAAAAAGTTACCTAGAATCGCCAGCCTAATTACAAATGCCGCCTTCAGCCAGCTAGTAGGCGATTAATAGTCACTAGAAAGGCAGAGGCACGACGACGAAGGGACAGCGGTCGGCAAACCTTTGGAAAGAGCTGTTGAGAACAGCAGCCGAGATACGACAGGGCCAGGAAAACGGTGGGCAGGGACCTGGCCTCAGGCCCTCGCTCTACACTAGCCCTGGGGACCAAGACAGCAGCAGAGGTGCCGCAAGGAGAACAGATCTGGTTCTTTTGAAAGGTCCAAGCCTCTTCCTCCTAGGAGACTTTTCACATAGAGAAGCATGCCAGAATGGGAGAGGCCTTAGGGCACGGGAGGGGCCTTGGGGTGTGGGAGGGGCCTTGTAGTGTGCCTTGAAGTGTGGGAGGGGCTTAAGGATGTGAGAGGAGCCTTGGGACTGAGAAAAGCCTTGGGGTGTGGGAGGAGTTTTGGGATGTGGGAGGAGTCTTAGGATATGGGAGGGGCCTTGGGAGGAGTTTTGGGATGTGGGAGGGGCCTTGGGATTGGGAGGAGCCTTGGGGTGTGGGAGGAGTTTTGGGATGTGAGAAGGGCCTTGGGATGTGGGAGGGGCCTTAGGATATGGGAAGG
>PVLA01002573.1:0-128920 GCA_004027455.1 Hydrochoerus hydrochaeris | reverse complement strand
CATCCCTCAGAAGAGGCCCTCTGAGCACGCAGACAGCAAGCTACCTTATACACGCACACACGCAAACACGCACCCCACTACCCAGGGCTGTCACAACCACCAGCCTCCCTGCACGCCCAGCAGCCCCTGGCGCTCTTCTGGGGCGCACAGAGCCCTGGGGTGGGGTTTCTCTTTGCTTTGGATTTTCACACTCGGCCGCCTGCCTGGGCAGAGATCTCCACTGCAGTGACTGCGCGCTTCACTGGGAGAGTCCTGACAACCAAACCCTGATCTGCAAACTGCAGCACGGACAGCTAATCACTCCGCAGGAGTCGGCCTTTCCCAGGAAAGGCCCGCGCCAAAGAGGAGGGACCCGAGGTCAGCATGGACAGACCACAGATGGGAGGAGTAGTGCACACCTAAGGCCAGGGCCAGGAGCTATGCTCCCCTCCACAGTCCTCCTTGGGTGAAGCCCTGTCCCCCACCTGGGGAGCAGCTTTCCTGATGCATTTCAGGGTTTGCCTAGGGAGCATCTGGAAAAGTGTGGGGGAACACGGCAAGATCAGCAAGAAGGAAAATAACAGCCTTTGAAGTCCGTGTTGGTGGGCGAGGGAGCGCGCTCCTCACATCTCACTGAAACTAGAAAGCATCTGTCCCGGCAAAGACAGGGCTTTGCACAGAAGTGGCCACTTGGTGGTGGTGGTGGGGGGGGTTGGGGCTTGTGGGATGTGACTGGGCTCCCAAGCCTGTCTGGGCCGGTGTGAGTCCGGCGCCCCCCACCAGCCCGTTGCCAAGCCCCGCCCACTCCGCTGCGCTGCTGCCTTAGAGAAGAGCATTGTGGAAAGGTCAGGACTCCGCATTTTAATTCTGATTACAGCGTAATACAACACGTAGACCATTTGGCGGGGTGCCTCTCCTCTGAATGTAGGAACATTTTAATGGAATTGTGTTATCAAGCGAAAGTGCAGCCAACTGTTCAAACAAGATACTCTCCCCAGCTTTTCGAAGAGCTAAACAGGCTGGAGGAGCGCGGAAAACATACGAACAGTCACTCTAGGATCGGACACAAATGTGCAGAGAAAGGGCCACCGGGCCTGGCTGGCACGCGTCTGTGGCCTCACAGATTCACTCCATGGCGTTCAGCTGCCAACCGCACCACTGCCAGATGTCCATAGGCCCAAGGTCCGCCGTCCTCTCTGCTGCAAGCACAGGGACAAGAGGCAGCACCTGGAGACGCGAAGAGCCACCATCCAGGTGTGCACCTTGGCACCGGGCCTGTACACCTGCACCTCTCGCACTCACTCCCTGCTGCCTCTTTTTAACACGCACAGGTGCACACGCACGGACACATGCGCGGACGTGGCCACCAAAACCACTTACAGAATTTTTGCTACAAGCATGTATTAGATGAGAACCAAATCAAATTCAATGGTTAGGTTTAGTGTTGACCTTAGAGGAAATCTGATGTTCTCCTCCAGTTCGATTTGCAACCAGAATCATGGAAAGAATTAAGTTTGTGAACCAAGGTGCTACTGTAGTTCAGGAAAGAACTACGCTGTAATTCTGGCTTGGGTAAGCCAGGTGGCCAAGTCAGATGGCAGGATGGCCCATGACACAAAGCATCAGGGAAACTGTCCCTCAGCACCCTCCAACTCACATGCAGAAGGAGCTTGGCACCAGGGACCCTCAGCCTCTCCTGCCCCCAGAGAAGCTGTGACCCTGGTTCCTGAACACAAACAGGCCAGCACCCTCCACCAGCACTGCTGTCAGCTCGCTCAGCATCTGTCTGCATCGACCCTGAACACACGGGCCATCTTGCAGCATCCCCCGGAAGCCTTCGCACCCCTGGGCAGGTGTGTGGCGTGCAGCTGGGCTGGGAAGAGGCAGCCCACAGAGCAGCGCAGGTTTCCCCCCTTCTGGAACCTTCCAGGCTCACTGGGATGGCTCGGGTTACCTCTTCCCTCATCCACAGCACTTGTAAACAGTGACTTTTTGAAAAAGGGCCTTGTGTATTTTTATGTATCCAAGATTTATGGAAATAATTAAGAAATTTGATTACAATTCCATTGTGGCTGTTTACTTGGAGAACAAACCTTTTTCGCGAACACTTTCTCAGTCTGACTAATGCACTTGAGTTTCTTTTTATTCTTAAGGCATAAATTTTCCTTGTTGATAGTGACTATGTATAGTGGTTACAGCTGGGGCTGTTTTTACTAAGTTTCTAATCTAATAAACTCTGTAGAAGAATAATATTGCTGTTTCCAGGGCCTGATGGTGCTCCTGCAGGGCTGGGAACTCTGTGCTCTGGGCCTTGATGGACCGTTTGCCTCATGGAGAGGAAGCAGCAAATGAGAAAGAAATGAGGAGGAGGTGGCGGCTGGTGTGGCTGGGCCAAAGGGCTTAGCGGTCACAGATTATTCCCAGGCATCCAAAAGTGCAGGGACCTCAGGCTAAGGTGGCCTGTGATGAAGGCTGGGCAGCATCCCACAGGTTCCACCACCTTCTGCTGGTCCCTGCTGGGCCCCATAGGTTCCAGTTGATTCTGTTGGGTCTTTCCAAGTCCTACTGGGTCCTGCTGGTTTCCACTGGGCCCTTCCAGGTCCCACTAAACTCTGCTGGGTTTGGCAGAACTATGTTGGCTTCTGCTGATTTTTGCAGAAAGGAAAGTCTACCTCCCACCCCACCCCCTAAACCAAAAGATCATATTGAAGAAAGTACTTAGGGAGGCTGAGGCAAGTTCAAGTCCCCCCTGGATATCTTAGCAAAATCCTGTGTCCAAATTACAAAGGGCTCCAGATCTAGCTCAGTGGTAGAACAACCTTGGGTTCAAGCCACAGCATCACCACCACCCCCCAAATGTAACGCTGAGCGTGTCCAGGGCCCTGCATGTACAGGTACATATACAGCTTCCCTGCACTGTCCTGGCACAGAGATTTCAGCAGGGACTGACTCAACACTGAGCCAACACCTACCACGCCAGGCACCAGTACTGCTCTACCTCTTATAGCTGCTTCACTGTCACCACCCCATGACACGCACGATCACCTCAGTCAGGGAACTGGGCCTGGAGTCCTAGGACAGGCAGTGGAGCTGAAGTTCAAATGCAGCCATGCTGACCCTTGAGGGGACAGTGGGCAGCCAAGTGCTCTTTCAGCATCCTCCAAGGCAGGCACAGCTGAAGGGGATGAGAGGAACACAGTGTCCAGCAGCTCAAGACTCTGAACCTTGCCCCGGGCCTCCTGCACAAGCTGTCATCAGCCACGCTTTGGCACAGGATGGATAGACAGAGTTGGCCCAGCCTCCCCGAGGTCCTGAGGAGGGAATCTAATTTTAGCACCCAGAGCCTAAGACAGCTGGTGCAGAAAATCATTAAACACTGTTCCCAAACCTCAGGGATCACAGGCCAATAGTCTGCACAGACCACCCCCCTCTGGGAGAGGAGCTGATGCATTTGTGTCACCACCCCTCACGCCTCACTGCCCAGGGCCCCAGGGATGCCAGCCACTCAGGGCATGGTCCCAGGAAACAATAGTCCTTCCTGATACCCCGTACAAATGTCCTACTGTCTCCCCAGGGGAGGCCTGGTGAGAATGGAAACAGCGCGGCTGTCAGGCAGCGGTGGGGGGAGACAGTGGCTCCAAGATCAAGGAGAGTCCCCAGGCCACCTCCCCCACCAGATCTGCTGCAGAAATTCAGACTCTCTGCTTAGGGACTGGCTCGCTGCCTCGCTGCCTCCGTCCTCCACTGACCATGGGGATGATGCCAAGGCCACCACTTCCTCCTGGGCACCTGCTCATCCTCCCACTCCTTCACCTCCCTGGAAGGAACAGGAGAAATTCATTACCCCTGGATTCAACCCAAAATCATCTGTGACAGTAAGAAGCGAAATGCTGAATGAGGGGCTGAGCGAAAGGAAGGGAAAAGTGGGGTAGGGATGGACACAACCCAAGTGTCCACTGACCCGTACACAGAACAACAACATGCGGTCCACCCAGGGCACGGAATGTTACTCGGCTTACACCTGCTGCAGCGGGGAGGAACCCAGGAATTTTTGTGCTGAGTGGAAGAAGACAGTTACAAAAGGTCACATGGTGCGCAACTGCAGGGGAACTATCCAGAAGAGATGGTTCCTTGAAGACCGAACGCAGATTAGCATCTTCCAGCTGCTGGCAGGAGGGAGTGCGGAGCTTTATTTATTTATTTTCCTAAATGGAAACATTTAGGAAACAGACGCAGGTAGTACACAGCCTTGTCAATGTACTAAATGCCGCTAGATGCCACTGCCTTTACCACGGTTCGCCTAATGTTATGTGAATTTCGCTGCAGTAAAAAGCTGACGGGCTCAATCTGAGGAAGATTCGTTTCATCCCGTGTCACCCTGGGGATGCTGGAAGAGGTGGAAGCGGAAACAGTCACTCACAGGAAGTGTTCTTTGAGCAGGGCCTTAGACAGAGAAAGAAGGCTCGGCAGGTCGACAGGGACAGAGAGGAAGGAGCTGAAGGAGCCCCTGAGTGGGACCAGAGTCCAAAATATGTGACCACGTCTCTAACTTCACAGAGCCGGAGGAACCGGGGTCTCTATGTGCAGGGCCAGCCCTGAGCTACAGCCCCAGGCCCGGAGGAACACTTCTCTCCCACTGCCAGAAACCATCAGTGGGGTCACAGCCTTTCTTGGCCTGGCCACTGGACAAATGGGACACTCTGGGCCAGGAACATGCCGAGCTGTCCTCTCTCCCAGGAGAGAGGTGAAGAGTGGATTTATTAGCAAGTAGACTTGTAAGAAAAAGAAAAGCTGTGACAGAAAGTCCAGGAGAAACCGACCAATCCACCTCTGTAATGGGATTTTTAGCGCACCTTGCTCAGGAATTTTTAGATCAAATAAGAACATCGGTAAGAAAATTTGTCTTCTTTACCTCCTGTTACAACTGGTTTTATTCCCTTCCACCTGCTCCAGCATCACAAGGATGACACTAAATGAAATGCAGAAAACTTGAATGACATAATTACCAAGTTTGGGCCAAGAAAGCTACAAAGAGCACTGTGTCCAGTAAATGGAGAGTGCGCATTATATGTTTTGTGCTTACTGTATGCTGGATCTCGAAAATTTCAGAAGCAATAGCACCGTGAAAGTCATGTTCTCCAACTAACTATTAACTGGACTAGAAATAAAAAAATGCACTAGAAGTCAATCACAGAAAAAAAAAAAAACAGTCCTATGTGTTTGCAAATTAAGAAATCAGCCACAGGGCTGGGGGTGCAGCTCAGTGGCAGAGCATCTGCTTTGTATGTGTGAGGCCTGAGGGTCCATCCCCAGCATCAGAAAGGAAAAAAAATAGCTTTAGCCAACTCAAAAAAGAAATCATAACGCAAGTCATAAGATATGTGGAACTGAATGGTAATCAATTACCGCATGTTACAGTGTATAGGACACAGCTAAAACATTTAGGGGGGAATTTATTGCTCTAAATGTTTATACAGAAAAGAAGGTAAGCTAAAAAATTAGAGAACCAAGCTTCCAACCTCAGACGTTACAAAAGATAGCAAGGCAAATTCAAAGAATGTAGAAAGTAGGCGATAAACATAAAAAAGAAATTCTTAAAGCAGAAAACAAATATGTATATGAAAGACAGAGTTAAAATTTGCTTCTTTGAAATAATTGACAAAATTTTGATAAAAAAAGGACAATAGTAAGAATAAAAACAATACTAGAGAAACTTTAAAGAATAAAAAAATTACTGAGAGGATGTAAGGTCATTTTATGACAATAAATTAAAAACAAGTGAGATGGGCAGATTTCAAGAAAATAAACTGATCAAAACTGTCTTAAGAATACAGTCTAAAACCCTTACTGTTCTTATAAACACACAGAAGTTGAAGTAATATCAGGTCATACAACTGCATCATTCATATGGTTCTATTAAATGTTAAATTAATAATCCCACTTTTACATAAACTATTCCAGAGTACAACTAGTCCATAGTTTAAAACTCAAGTTTGAGAAAGGATTTGGCAAGACTATCATAGAAAAGAAATTTAGTGGCCAGTATGAATCCTGAACATAGATGCAAAATTCCCAAACAAACCTTAGGAAACTAAATCCAGCTGTGTTTATAAATAATACACAGTGAGAAAGATGAGGGCCAGGGATATAGCTCAGCAGCCTGAGACTTGCCTGGCAAGTGTGAGGTCATGGGTTTGATTCCTGGCACCAAAAAAAAAAAAAAAAAAAGAGTTTATCATAGGATTACAGCATCATATTAGCACTATAAAATAACTAAATACAACCCATCATATTAAGATACTATAGAAGAAAAAGTATATAATCCTTATAAACTGCTTTTAAAACATCATACAATTTTACATATCCATTTTTAGTAACTCTCTTAGCAAATTAAGTTTAAAAGAAAAAGGTTTTGACCAAATAGAGTCTATACTAACAAAACAAAACAAACACTCCTACAGCAAACACCACTACTAAACATGAAACACTAGAAGAATCTCCTTTAATGTCTGACACAGGACAAGAGTTCCTAAAAGTACCATGTCTTATCAACACTGGCTTACAAATCCTAATCTGCGCAATAAGGTAAGAACGAGAAATAAAACTATAAGCTTTGAACAGGAAAGAATAGCAGATGATATGACTATACATACGTACAAACCAAAGAATCTAGGGACAAAAACGATGAACGTAAAGATTTTACCAAAGTAAATGGATATAAAATCAACACACAAAGTAACTTAATACTACATAACTCTGACAAGCAGAAAATACAGTTTAAAAGATACAAAGCACAATTGCAATTTAAAATCAAAAGTTTCTAAAAAGAAACTCTCAGGATTGATCCTAAGGATAAACTTACACATAACATATAAACTTACAGAGGCCCCCAGGTATATAGAGAGGTAAATCATGTTCATGAAAAAGGCCAGATCTCCACGAACTGCTTCAAGGCAGTTCCAGTGGACATCTCCACAGGATGTCAGGGCCTTGACAAGATGGTCCTCTCTACCCTTTATAGAACTTGGAGGCCAAGAATACACAAACAGAAGGACACATCAGAGGAACACGTGTCAAGCGGTGGGGAAGAATCAACTCCTGGTTAGCAAGACTCATCTCAGGGCTATCGTAAACCCCGGCAAGAAATGATGATGCCGGACTGAGGCCAGAATAGGCAAGCTGCACCCTGATGGAGTGAGGGTCCCAGAGACAGAGTCGCTGCCCCGCTGGGACTGCTTGATGCAGGTAGAGGTCTCGACGTGTGGGTCAGGGGGAGGGTGAGCCCCTCCATCAACACTGCAGAGGGGACTTGGGGTTTGGGGGTTGTTTTGTTGTCAGTACTGGGGATCAAACTCACAACCGTGCGCTTGAAAGGCAGGCGCTTAGGCCACTGAGCTAAATCCCCAGCCCGGCAACTTGTTTTTAACATGGAGAAAAACAGAATTTTCTCCAGAGAATGAATTTCAAATGGATTAAAGCTCATAGGTGAAACACAATCTTACAGATTTAAAAGGTAATATTTATGGTTGGGGACAGGGAAAGATTTATTAAACAAGAATAAAAAGTGTTAACCAAAAAGAAAATGAGACTAATCAAATCAAACTGCATCAAAATTAAGACTTTTTATCTGCCATTAGGCACCATTAAGGACACTTTTTTAAATGTGTCAAAATGGACAAGACATGGCTAACACATACAGTCGATGGAAAATCAGTGTGTGAAAATACAAGGAATCCTCGCAAATAGGCCAGTAACTGAAATACAAATAATCCAGCAGCAGAAAGATGAGTAATGGAAAAGAATAGGCAACTCACAGAAGAAATCCAAATGGCCAATAATGTATGAGGAACAGCTCAACCTCACCAGCAATTATCAAGGGAAGTGGAAATTAAGAGCATCTTGGGATACTGCATTGCATGATCTTCAGATTGGTAAAGGTTTTAAGTCTGTGGTAGGTGTTTGAAGCAGCGGTGTTTAAGTGAACTGGTACTTGGGAGCATAAATCAATACAATCATTTTGGAGAACAATTTGACAATTGCTGAAAAACTCATGTACTCTATCACCAAGCATGAGAATACCAAAATACACGCACGCACACTCACACACCATAGAGAAAGGCTGGCACATGAGTAGGAACATAAAATTCTGTAGAGAAGTTAAAATAAACTAACCAGACATATGGTACCTAGTATATATGTATACACACATACATCTATGTATCAGTAAAGATACTATTTAAGAGGAGCTTTGCAAAAAAATATCAGTTGGCCTCTCTTAACATACAATTTTAAATTTTGTAAAACAATGCTATGTACTGTTAATGAATACATAAATATGTGAAAAGGGATAAAACAGTACACTGGGCAGAACTACGCATGAGAATGAAAAACAGCCTAATTAGAAGGGCAGGAGATCAGGTCATGGTGTTGTTTGGTTTTTTTTTTTAATCAAATTAAATAGAGCAAAGGGTAAGAGTTGATGAAGCCAGTGACAGGTAAACAGTTGTTCTTGGGATTTTCTATATTTATCAACAGGTATCACATGATAAAATATTTATTAATCTATTTTAAATAAAAAATCTCTATTGGTTTATATAGTAAAAACTTTTGGCCATCCTAGGGTGATTTTGTAATCTTTACCAATGCTAAGTAATTTGGTCAATGTGGATTCAGTTTTCTCTTTAAAAATAGGTAATTTTGCTTTATTCAGTGGTGTTTACTGTGTCATTTTTTTCTTTCAACATTTTCCAACTATTCTGTATTTAAGCAGCTCTTCCAAACTCTCTCCATAAGGGAAAGTGACAAAGGGGCGCCCCTTTTAATTCAGGATACGCCTGAAAACAGCAATAACATTATAGATGCTTTGACCGCTGAAATATGAAACAAAGAGGAATGAAAGATTTGTCTCGATTATTTGTCTTAGGGTTCCAATAATCACACTTCACTAAATTTACTCACACACAGTTAGATAGTGTTTTCCTCTTAGTTTAATTACTTATCCTTTCTAAAGGTGAAATAAACCTTTCTGGCTGAAATACTGGAAGAACAAAAAATACGGCTCTAAACTTCGCCCTGTCTCTTTCTATTTCATACTGGCTCCTACAAATGCAAATGTGAGATTCAGCCTCAAGCCCAGTTCCACACTCACCAGGATGGGGCCAGTCCTGGGCGCAAGCATTGACCCCCAAACTCTGGCTGCCACAGCTATGGAATTAATAAGGCAGCAGGAGGAGTGCGGGGTGCCAGCTCACACAGGCTGCACTGGCTTCCAGCCGCCTGCCCAGGAAACCCCTAGCATTCTCCAGAATCCTCAGATTAAATAAATATCTGGCAAAGTGCTGCTGGCAGAAAGGATAATAAATTCAACTCAATTCCCACCACAAACTGGCAAACTCGTTCCACAATCCAGTCCAATCTATCTCCCTCAACTCCCCAGTCACTGGCAAGGGGGCCAGCAGGGCCTGCAGGTGGCAGTGGCTCTGAGTGGATCTCTCAGGCCTGGTCACTCGCCAGCACTGCCAGGATCCAAGGCACAGGAGAGTCGGAGGGGAAGGGGCTCGAAGGGAAGGGAAGGCACCCCGCATGTCGTGCTGCCTGTGCAGCCTCAGCTGGGTCACTGCCTTTCATTCAGCGAGGACTCCAAGCACAGGAGAGGAGCTCAGAACTGGGGATGCAGCCACAAATAAAAAAGATGTGCTCCCCTTGGGGAAGAATTTCCAGGGCTACAGGGAGATGCGACAGGGCCCCTCAGGGTGATCCACGTGACATGGGTGTGGCCAGAACTGCGTACACAGAGCAGGGCTTCTTCCTTGGCGTTTTCCTCCATGGCCTGCTCCTGCCTGTTGGCCCAGATCCTCAGCTATGTCCCTTTGGGTCCCACAGATGACCTTTGATGTGCTGGCCAAACCCACTCATCTGTCCTCTGGCCCAGCCCTGGTGCTCCCCAAGGACACTGTCACCTTCCACAGGAGACTTCTGCATCCCAGCTGGCACACCCAAGCGCCTAAAGCTGAAGCTGCCTCCCAGTTTCTGAGATCAGATCCAAAATATTCTTCCTGCTTCCTTCATCAGCACTACATTATCCCCTAAAGCTGATCCCTCTCCACCCTCCTGCCCGCACCTCCTTCCTGCCCCTGGCCACCTCTAGGCCTCTGGTCCCTTCTGCCCGCATCATTCTCTTCCTCCCAGTCCCACACCTGCCATCACCCTGTGTGGCCCCAGCATCCATGTGACAACCCATCATCGCCCTGGCCCCTCAGCACCGGCACCTCCCCACCTCCAGGGGCCCTTGCCCCCAAGCCTGGTCATTCCACCTCCAGATGCCAGTAACATTGCCTCTGAAATCGCCAGCACTGGTGTTCCCTTCTCCAATTGCTCTGTCCCTCCAGTCCCTCGTGCTAGCAGTGACCCACACTCTCCTCTGATGAAGTAAGACCCCCCCACCCGCAACCTCCAGTGCCCCCCACAGCCTCACTTTCCCATCTCCTGGGGTTTCAGAGTCTATGTCTACAGCCCCCCTCAACACACTGCCCACCTGGGCCCTCTCCCACAATGCAATGGGTTGAAAGTAGAGGGCAAGGAGAGGGAGAGAGGAAGGAACTGACATAGAAAGAAGGAAAGAGCCAGCTAAAGGAGCGCTACCCTTGGAGAGGGCAACACAGTGCCACTGGGAAAGTCAAGCTGACCTTGCCGATGGGTGACATTCAAGGCTACGCATCCTTCCCCACCTCTGGGGCCACAGCCACAAACTCCCAGAAGACCCTGTCACGCCTTCTACCCCTCACGCATTCAACATCACTGTCCCCTGCTGCCTACATGATGCTTGGCCTCACATTTCCCTGAGAAAATAGGAACCATCAGCCACAAAGTAACTCCCAACTCACTCACAGCCGACACTCCTTCCGGGAACACCACCTGGCTGCCCCGCCTTCATTCCCATCCCAGGAAAAATGGCATCATGCTCGGTCACCCTGCTCCTTCTGGACTCCGGGTCTGTCCCGTCACCGCAAGGACTTTTCTCACACAAGCACCTGTCTTCTCTCCTCTGAATCATCTGGTTCTCCCTGTCTAATGGGTCATTTCCCAGTTGCATACACTCTAGGTCTCCACAATATGAAACCTTTGGTGATGTCACCCCGGTTTCCCTGCCCTCCTCGCAGCAAGACATCAGAGGCAGTCACGCTGTGAACACATCTGCCCCTTTCTCGCCTTCTCTCCCTCAGCTCAGCCTTCTCTCCCATACCGCTGGAACTGCTTTTACTCACATTAAGGTCACCATGGACCATGCACATCTATCATCTCGGCCACCTGGGAGCCCGAGGCAGCAGGGTGGCAACTTTGAAGCCAGCCTGGAAAACTTAGCAAGACCTGTCTCAAAATAATAAATAAAAAAGGGCTGGAGATGGATATAACTCTGTGACAGAGCGTCCCTGGGTTCCACCTCCAGTACTGCCAAAAAACAAAACAAAACAAAAAGGCCTAAGGAGTGTGTATGGCCACATAGAAGGGTCACTTCTTAGCTTTAGCAGCAGGTGGCAGGGAGTAGGGGCCTCACTTGGTCACCTCTGTTCCCATGCAGCGTGTACAGCTCCCAACCTCCCCCTCCTCTCTATGGTGGCCAGTTTGAGTCTCCTTTGGTAGGGTTCCCTCTGTGTGACCCCCAAATGCTGCAGCACCCTACTGCTCAGTGCCCACTTCACTTCCCGAGTCTCCTCTGCACCCTTGGACTCCACACATGTCTGTATGCTGTGACCCAAGGGCACCGCACTCATGCCAACCCCCACACTCCCCTCGCAACTGCTCCCACCAGAGACCTAATTTACTCCCAAGCCAGAGCCTGCCCCGCACCCCAGCCCTCCCTGTCCCTCTGAATGTCATGACTACCCCTGCTTTTCTTGAAAGAAAGTCTTCCTCGCTCTTACTCAGTACCCTGCCTCCAGGGACCCTCGGCTGCTGCCCAACCTCTCCCCTCCCCTCCTCTTCAAACCAGGGATCCCCTATTCTCCCTGGGGCTCTGAAGCTGCCTCCCAGTGTGCCTTCTCACTTCTTCTCTTGGCTCCCCATATCCATTCTCTACCACAGAAGAGACTAAAATTTTGAATTCCATAAAATTAAATCCCCAGTAAGAAAACAGTGGTGCAGCCACCTTGGAAAGCAGCCCAGCAGGTCCTCAAAAGGATGAACCCCGAGTTACCAAGTGACCTAGAAATTCCACCCTTATGTAATACTCTAGAGAAAAAAAGCAGATGTCCACAAAAAACCTGGCCCACAAATAGTCACAAAAGCATTATTCAGAGAAGCCAAAAGGAGGAAACAAACTAAATGTTCACCAGCGGATGAATGGATAAACCAAATGTGTCTCTCCTCATAATGGAGTACTATTCAGCCATAAAGAATGGGGTTCCGGTCCACACTACAACACGGGTAAACTCACGGACACTACAGGCAGTGGAGGAGGCCAGTCACAAGGCTATGGACTCTATGATTCCACAGTGCACAAATCTCACAGTGGCAGGAAGTAGGTTTGTGGTTGCCTCGGACTGGACTGTCCTGAGAAGCAGCAGGAAGCAACTGCAGATGGTACAGGGTTTCTTTTGGAGGTGATGAAAACTAATTGTTTTTCCACCTCACACTAAAACTGCCCCTTTGCTGTCTTTCTGCCAATGGCTGTCAGCACCCTGAGGGGGAGACCCTGCCTCTCCTCACAGCACCCCATCCTCAGCATCTGGACAGTGCAGGCATGCGTGCTGTCCACTGCGTGAATGAGGAAAGAATTGGGGAAGGTTTCCTGGGGGAAATGACCAGTGCCAGGCTCCAAGGAGGACAGAATGGACAGACCTGCAGGAGAGAGGATGCAGTGGCCAGAGGACTGGGAAGCCAAGGAATGGGCCGTGGGGGCCCAGGCAGGTCAGGCACCGCCTTGTGAACCTGGTTCAGGAGTGTGGACCTAGCACAGGCCTAGTGAGACGGGACACATGATGCTGGAGGGAAAATGAAAGGATGGAAACAGAGGTTTGGGAAGAAACCTGAGGGAGAATGAATTGCAATGGGAAGAGGGGAGGGGAAGAGATGGACCTTGATCTCAGGTGAGGAGCAAGGACGGGAGGAATTTAAATCTGGGGGTTTAGGAACTCAATACAACTACCTGGGCTGTAAGACTGGAGTGTCAATGCTGACACCACCCCACAAAAGCAGATGAGCTACCCATGGGCTTGGCTCAGGAATGGGAACTCACAGTGAGAGGACAACCAGGACAGGGCTTCCTGGGGAACCAGGAAAGAGTCTGTTTTAAGAAAGTGAAAAACAAACCTCAGCAATCCACGCTGTTGAGGCACCAGAGGAGCAAGGACTGTCCCACAGAGAGCAGGAGGTGGCAGGCAGGAGCACTTTGGGGTGTGGCAGCCAGGTTCCAAGGTACAGACACCTACAGACCTCTGGGCGGGTTGGGGAGTGAGTGTAAGGTTAAAGAAATGGGGAGGAGGAACAATGGGGCGGGTCAGGCAAGAGGACAGCTAGTGCTTACTGACTGCAGGTCATTTCACTCTGCACCATGAAGCGGGACTGGGGAAGGGAGGCAACCCCTCCTCATCCGGAGGACTGAGATCACAGGGACCCATGGGCGGGGGACAGGCAGCAGAAGGACCCTCAAAGGAGCTGACAGGCTGAGGGGTGGCTGAGACAAGCTGGGGTCCTGCCTTCTGACTGGGTGGCCAGGCAGGAAGTGACCACTTACTGAGAGCACAGAGGGAAGGTGATTGGATTTGAGTTATCAGATGCCAATTCCAGTTGTACTGGTCTAGTTGGTTTTCTACTTAGATGAAAGACAAGCACGCTGAAAATACCTGTCACTTTGAACTTGATTTTACAACCAAACAAAGTCAAAATTTAAAGAGCTACTTCCAAAATCACAGGGACATCTTCTCTAACCTGCTGGATTCCTGGTGGTCCCCTGTGCCGCCAAATCTCAGCCCACCCCAGGGATGAAGATCCGACTATTTAAAGCCTAGTCTGGCCCCTCAGACCTCATTATTTACTTTAAAAAATCTCCAGAGCTGTAAGTTTTAAAAATTTATTGTGTAATATTTAGTGCTTTAAAAGATCCGTGTTCTACATCTGTAATAAATGACAACATTTAAATAAAAGATTAACTCACTCCCACCTCAAGCAAAACTTAGGAACCAGAACTTTCCACAAAGCCACTGGGGGCACTTTTCTGAATCCCAAAGATCCTGATCTTTTTGCTTAGATTCCTGTAATTTCTCAATCTAGTTTTACCAGGAGTGTATACATCTATGAAAGCTACATTGCTCAGATTTCCTTCAACATTTTATGGTGGAAACTATCAACCATAAAGAAGAGCTGAAAGAGTTTTACAGAGCAAATCTCACTGTCTCAGGTAACATTTTGCTATTTTTGCTGTCTTCTAAGCATCTACCCAGCCCTTCTGCGAGTTTATTGATCTATATCTTTTTGATGCATTTCAAAGTAAATTGCAGACATCAGTACACTTCTGCAGAAGTGTCTTAATAAGTGTTCAATATTTGCAGTTTGTTTGTTTTAGGTAAAACTTACAGAGAATGAAATACATAGATCTCAAATGCACTATGAAGAGAATTTTGACAAATGTGCCAACCTGTGTAAACCACGCCTCTGAGGAGGGACGGGGCATCATTCTAACCCAAGAAAGTTCCCCGCGCCCCTCCCCAGTAAATTTTAGACACTGTCACCCACAACAGGGGCAACTGGTTGCTTTTTACCACACATTAGTTCTGCTCAATCTTCCAGTTTATGTAAACAAACATAGAATGCGTATTTGTGGTGTCTGGCTTCTTTCATTCAGCATGACATTTTTGAGCTTCATTCCTGCATGACATAGAACAGGAATTTGTCCCTCGTGACTGCTGAGTGATATTCTATGGTGCGAAAAGACATCTGTCCATTCGCCTATTGGTAGGTACCCGGCTTCTCATTTTTAGTTAGTGTGAGTAAAACTGCCAAGCACCTTCTTACACAAATCAGTGTCTGTGAACATGCATTTCATCTTTCTTATAAGCGTTTAAAAGAACAGCTGGGGGGCTGGGATTTAGCTCAGTGGCTTAAGTGCCTGCCTGGCAAGTGCAAGGTCGTGAGTTCAATCCCCAGTACCAAAAAAAAAAAAAGAAGAACAGCTGGATCCTAGGGTCCATGCACCGTTAGTTTAGATACAAGAGTCTGCCAGACGCTTTCCCAGTGTGTTCTCACCAAGGTGCCAACCCATCCACCACACCGGAAGCTTCCAGTTGTGCCATCACACACCAACTTTTGAGTACTAGGTCTTCATAATTTTAGCCACTAGGCTGGGGCTGGATGTGCTGTGTGTCTTAGTTTTGCTTTGCACTTCCTTTGTTGCAGGTGTTTGATAACGACCTTCCTGGGGAAGAGGAAGGGCCCTCCTCTCCTTACCATGCTGAAAGCTGTTATCCTTAGTTTTTGTGTTAATTACTTTCAAATACCTTTTACTGTAGGAATTCTTTCTGACCCCGGACTCTCCTGGGGATAAGGAAGGTGACGGGGACCTTCATCCTAGAAGCCTCTCTCCTCCACTTTCAGCCACGGGTGGCCGTAGGGGTAGCTGGTAAGGACCGGACAGCGGCGGCCTAGCTGAGAAGAACAATGCCAGCCATGCCTTCTACGCCATCTGAAGAGTGTCCAAAGTGAACCGGTCCAGATAATCCCAAATCAGGAATAATCTGCTTATCATAAAATTAAATCTGGCCATAGCCAAAAGAACTAGAGTCGCACTCTGTGCGGAAACATCTAGAATCACCTTAGCCCTGGCATGAAGAACTCCTTGCCACTGCTCAGTACTCACACAGCACTGGGCTTGGCGTCTGGGAAACAGGGCAGGGCGGGAGGCCACGCATCCCCTCAGGAAGGCAAAGCTCAGCTCTGCTTACTGCGCTCTCTCTGGGCCCTGCAGGTAGGCTGGGCAACTTTCTCTCTGGCAACCGGTATGTTCTGCCACTGTCCTGATCACACTCACTCACTGCAGCCATTTATGCTCTGCTCCCTCTTTGAAGCCGGAGATCATCTTTTGTTTATCCTCGTAACTCCCTGTTGGCACGGAGCTGGCCCCAGAGGAGGTGCCCAGTGCACGTGGAACTGAACGAATGAGAAGCGAGTGGGAGACGCCCAGCACCCCCACCCCAGCCCTGTAGGTATTTGGGAGCCTGGACGTTCAGCTGCATGCATCTCACTCACTCTGGCTGCATAAGGCCTGAGATGGGACAGAACACAGACTGCAAGGGTGTCCTACCCTCAGGATGCAGATACTTTAATAAAATATGTGCACCAGCATGGGCCGCAAGCCATACACTGGCACCCACATGCTGAAGGTGCTCTGTGGGAGTCAGGCCAGTTCCCACCCCTAAACCACAGGCCCTGGAGGAACCATGAGAGGGGGCGCTGTCTTTAGACAGCTGGACAGTCTCGCCTTGGAGTCTAAGAGATGCCAGGAAAGCACTCCCACCCCTCCACCTGCTTCTTCTCCAGAGCTGGGGTCTCACAGCCAGCTGTGGTGACAGAAAAGTGTTCCCACTCAAGTGGTGTCATGTGCCACCATCAGCACCCATTGTCCATGGAACATAAGTTCATTATCACTGCAGTGCACGTTTCTCTCTTGGACAAGCTCCTTCGGAATAAGCCTGGAAGCAAAGAGAGCACTGAGGGCCCCAGCAGGAAGAGATGCCAAAGGCCAGAAAGGGCCTAGGAAGGCATCCAGAGAGCTGAGGATAAGCTCTACAGCTCTCACGAGGAAAAAGCGGGTAACATGTAAGCTGGGCTCCGCAGGGGATGCCACACATGCACCAATGGACCCAGAATCTGGATGAGACTTTTCTGTTTCAAACGTAAACCCCAAATGACATCTGCACATGGGGTCCACTTTGGGAGTGACCATTGTGTCACTCCATTCATCTTCTGATTCCAGGCCACCCTAGCATCAGCCTGCATTTTTCTCTCAAAGCATCTGCCCTGGATCTACCTGAACTGTACAGGGAAGACACAGAGGAAGGATCCCAGGTGCTTGTTAATCTCCTGGCCCAACACGCTAGGTATGTATGGGACAGCTAGTGTCTGAGGGCAGCCCACTGCCTGGGTCACAGAGGAGGTCAGGTGCATGATAATGGCAGGAACCACAGGACTCCCAGTCCCTTGGGTCTCTCTCTGTTCCATGTCACGGTGCAGCCTTCTTACAGGCTGTGTCCTAAGCCCAGCTGCAGTAATCCCTCCCAAGATCCAGGATACCTCCCGGGACCCAAACAGAGGGAAGGAAGGGAGAGAAGACCAAGAACTTGCAGTGCCCTCATGCAGGAGGCCACGCTGCAGTCACCCCACATGGACTGTCACTGGGAGGCAGGGGGAACAGGAAACACAATCACTTGCCATCCTGCACCTCTTCCCTCCTCCCTGATCTTGGGTTTCTCTTCCTGCACACTATGGACTGCACTGTTTGCTCAGGGGGCACGGACAGCAGAGGGAGAGACAACCTCCTCCCAGCGCAGAGGGCAGGGTGCTCTGCTGCAGGG
Source organism: Hydrochoerus hydrochaeris (assembly GCA_004027455.1). Taxonomy (NCBI): domain Eukaryota; kingdom Metazoa; phylum Chordata; class Mammalia; order Rodentia; family Hydrochaeridae; genus Hydrochoerus; species Hydrochoerus hydrochaeris. The sequence goes on along the minus strand of PVLA01002573.1, from coordinate 111,377 downwards.
CTGGGCTGGTCCCCTGGAGGCTGATACCATCTGGGAATCACACTTCTTGCCCCTGAAACAATGCTTGCAAACAGGAAGCCCATTCTGTTACTCCTGCTTTTTAAACAGAGGCCTAAAATGCTCCCAATTCCGTTTTTAATTTTTTCCCTTATACCAAGTGACAAATATCATCCTGCTCCTGATGGAGCTGTTCAGTTTTTCACAGCAACCGGAGTTTCCTAAGTAGTACAGACTTTGTCTTTTTCATGAATACAGAATCTTTCCATTAAAGGTCTACTTCTTTTTTTTCTCTTTCGCATTCCAAACACTGCAAACGACAGAGGAGAGTTCAAGGCATTCATTATGCATCTCTCGCAGGCTTCTCGCAGCAGAAGTCTGATAAACTACCTGCGTGCGATACCGGTGTGCATCCTGCCCAGCTTGCTTCAAGTGTGGAGGTGACGACCCGAGGCGCTGGCGTTGCTGCTGCTGATGTGGTGTGCAGATTCTGCAAACAAGATTTAGCTTCACAGCTGGTTTTCAGAACAGCTTAGAGTCAAAATTTCAAAATGCAGAACACAGCCAATGAGTTCTTATCAAAATGTCAAAATCGATTTTGCCAGAAAACCTTGGCCTGGAACATCTGTGAAAGGTTAGGGGCATGCGCCACTCCCTCTGGTTCACACAGCTGCCAAAGCCATCAGGGCAAATGGAACATGACAGAGCCACATGAGGCTCCAGGGTCCTCCCAGAGGAGGTGAGGAGGCTCGGGCTCTCGGGCCAGGGAGGAGGGCCCTGGAGACCTGGGGGAGGCAGAGGAGCTGCCAGGCAGTAAGCAGGAAGCAAAGAGCCTCTCCCTTTCCCCCTGGATGGAGCTGGGCACCCTCGGGACAGGGGTCCATCACAGCCTTTGCAACCTTCCCTTGTCCCAGTGTGGCTCAGAGGTGGCCTTGACCCAGGACAAGGAGAAAAAAATGAGAATGCAAAAAAAAAAAAAAAAAAAAAGCCTGCAGTCACGTTCTCCCAGCAGGTATGATCATCCATCAAAAAGCCAGCTGGAGCAGAAGCCAAAATTTGGGGCTCAGTCTCCATCCAGGCAGGTTACAAATCTCAATACAAGTCCCTGCAGGACTGAATCCAAACAGGAGGCGCTTCAACCCGGTAGGAAGAGAAACACAAGCCGGAAGTGCTAGGCCAGGCAGGCGGACCGGGGCCGCACGGGGATGCCTGAGTGGCCGATGCTTTGATCACATAATCAGCAGCATCTCTGCACGCTGTGGGCTTCTGCTGAGGTCAGAGCTAATTACTGATTCTCATTTTTTTCACTTCAGACAGAACCATAACACTATTAAGATCTAATACATTTATTACTGTGATTCTCAACCGGGCAGTATTAAAACTTGTGAAAGTGACTTTGCAAATTACCAAACAGTCACCAAGCTAATGAAGCAGGACTTTTAAAGTGCCTGAGAAATAATTCCTATATTATAAAGACAGCAATCTGTGAAGGGAGATTTGGTTTGAAACACACACACACACACACATTATAACATACAATGGAAAATGTTAATCTGCGGTGAGTCCAATCAGAGCAGGCAGAAGAGAAAAACAAAGGAAAGGGAAAATACTAACAGAGGGTATGCCCTGGAGCCCATGGGTGCAGAACTTTCTGGGAAGGAGGCTCTCTGCAGGCCTCGCTGGTCACGGGGCACTGCTGGGACCCCTGCCCCATGCCATGTCTTCAGTAGCCCTCTTGGAGAAAGCACAGGTGGGTTCCATCTCCCCAGGCCCTGAGCAAAGCCCTTGGACATGGCTGAGAATTAGCTATGCATTCCCCATTCACAGTGATGTGTACCTCAGTGCTGTGCCAGGAAAGAGCATCGCGCATCTTAGCGGGCAGCCTTGTGTGTCCAGGGATCCAGCTCCAGGTCACATGGCCTGAGAGGATAGAAGTTGCCAGAACCCCAGAAACACCCCCAAGATCCAGACCCCTTGCTTGGCATTCGGGGCTGCACTCCAGGAGGCCGTGATCCGGAAGGGAGCGTGTGGACCAGGCTTACCTGGGTGCTAATGACGAATCATGCACACACTAATTAGCTCGGGTGCGCCCCTTCAGAAGCAGCTCTCTCCTTAATGGAAAGACGTTAGCAGGTGCCACATCAAAGCCCGGTGCAGAATAAAGCCAAGGAGACAGGCATAAACGCCAACGCGGGCCCAGAGAGAGGAGGCCCATGTTTCTTGTTAGCATCTGACAGCAAGCACCGTGTGCTACTTACTGAACCAAATCCTCCTTTATGCAAAAGTGTTTTTCTCATTCTTGGCCCAGTGATTTCAACGGGTGCTCCCCCCAACAGATTTCAAATCCTATTATACAGTAAACATCTGTGGCATTAATTCTCGCCCTGTAAACAAATGCAGGCAGCTGCGGCAGATCATTTGATGAGTCAATCAATATGTGAGCAGCACTCCATGCCTGCCTTCTTCGCTCGGGCAAAAGGAAACGGGGCTTTCTGGGCCCATCTGTAGCGCCAGCCATCAGTGACAGTATCAGAAGGAAAGCAGACTTCACCCTTTTGTGTCAGACAGGGACCTAGCTACTTTCCTAGGAGCATCCGAAAGCAAGGACCATAACCCGGGCACACAGTCTCCAGGTCTGGCCCTCTGCACAGACCACTGTTGGAGACTAAAGTGCTGAGCTCTGTGTTGGCACTGCCTGGAACTGTGGTTCTCCATCAGGAATGATTCTGCCCCCAGGGAATGCCAGAGATGTCTAGAGACATTTTTGGTGATCACAGCTCAAGGACAGGGCTGTCGGCATTAGCTGGCAGAGGCTAGGGATGCTGCCCGTCCTCCTTCAATACACAGGACAAGCCCCACGGCAAAGATGCAACCAGCCAGGAATGTGCATGGCACCAATGCCGAGATGTCCAGCAGGACTTTGTGTCTTCCAGGAAATGCACCTTCCCTCCTTGATATGAGTCATCCCTCTCCGACAAAGGAAGCAGGAATCTTGCATGATTATGCCCCATGTCTTCATGACTACCCCTTTCCCATGATCCACTTGGGGAGCCATTTCTGTGCTGCTTTATTAACCCCAGCCAGCCAGTTGGCCACTGTGGGCCTTGTGTCCATCTGCCAGCCTGGGCTACCCACAAAGCCAAGCCAAGGCCTCCCAGGGTGACACTGGGCAGGGGCCCAGCTCCAAGGGCACAAGCCTCACTCCACACTAATTTCTGCAACACTGGAGGCTGCTGGACAACAGAAATCCCCACAGCAGAGCCTCATCCATCTTTTCCTTGTGGAACTGAACTCTGAGTCTCGGCCTCCAGGTTTGAATCCTAGGCAGCCCGTCCCCGTCCCCAGAGCAAAGTCAGGATGGAGCATGCCTCCCTGCCACTATCAGCCCCTGAGAACAGAACTCAGCAAAGGACCACTCTTCCCAACTTCATGGCCACGGAGACTGTATGTTCACTCATGGGCACATGCTCTGTCACCGTCTCCCCAGCACGTCTTCGCCTGCAGCCCGCCAGGACCTCTGGCATGGCTCTGAGCTCTGGTCACTGCCTGAGCCAGCACTCTTCCTGGAATTTAGCTAGCTCTTCCTTGTCCCCCAGAGCTCAGGGGCAGCCATGTCCTTGGAGAGCCCAGTGCCCGGTGGCTGTCTCCTGTCCCCCACCAGGAAATCTAGCCCACCTACTCAGACCCAAATGGGAAATAACTCCCATTCCTGACACCATACTGGATGGAAATGAGCTCACTGGTTCCTCGTAACAGCCCTGGGAGGACATGATTACCTCAGGCCCAGAAGGTTAATCAACTGACCCAAGACCACACAGAAATCCCCACGGCAGCAAGCTGTCAGCCCAAGGTGAAGCTGGCAACTGATCCTCCAGCCAGGGGCTGCAGAGGGGAATGTACTGCTGCGGCAGCACTGGTGGCAGTAGAGGGGCAGAAGATAAGCAGGTCCCCCAGGCCCCTAGGATCCCTTCCCAGGCCCTTGGAGGCTCCAGCTTGTGAGATCCCTTTGCCGAGACAGGGAGAATTTCTGCTGTTGACAAATGGGCCAGTTGCTCAGACTCAGAGCCTCCTCTCCTTCCCAGCCTAGGAAGGAGACACCTGGGACCCCAGAGAAGGAAACTGAGGAACAGAGAGGACACACTGCCTGCCTGTAACCACAGACCTGGAGGCAGAGCTGAGGATTTCTCCACATCACTGCCAACAGTTCATCTTTTCCCTGAAGTCTTCTGTGACCATTCATCATGATATGGCAAATTGACTAGTATAGGAAACGGCTAGCAGAGGAGTAAAGCACACTTCTGGGTGTGTGTGGATGATGGACATGCCGACAGCAAGCTGAGGAGGAAGACCCGCCCCAGAGGAGGGCACACTGACCAATAGGCTGCGGCCTGGATGGAATGAAAAGGGAAAGGAAGTGTGTCCATTTTGGTTCTTTGTTCTTCTTTTTTTTTTTTTAATGGAAAAAAAACGTGAAACAGAATTTTGTAACAATAATAGGAGAATAACCATAGTTAATACATTTTATATGGTCATCTTCAAAGTAGTTATGCAGAGTACAGGCATAAAAAATTCTCCAATCGATATTAGCACAAACGTTTCTTTTAATGAACTAAGAGAGGCTCATAGTATAGCTAACTTGCATTTTCCTTCCTTTTCTCTTCCTTCATTCCCCTTTCCCTTTTTCCTTTTAAGTAATTTCTTCCCATTTCACAATACTGGTGTGTGTTTTAGATCTTATTTGCCCTTTCAGTTTCTCACACCAGAAAGAAAATACGACCTATACACATGTGAGTCTGATTTATTCCACTTGTGAGTATGGTCTCAAGTTGAAGAGTTCCAGCCTGCTTGAGTGGATGTGTCCTTTGCTGCCCTCACCTTTGGGCCTTGGCCTCCTGTCTCTTCAGCCCCAACACGGACTCACAGGGCAGCACCCAGGAGCTTCCAGGCCTTTGACCTTGCTGCATCCTTGATCCCTCTTGTTCTGCAGCTTCCAGCTTCCCAGGCTGAGCAGCTGCTGGACCCTGCAGCTCTCCACACAAATGGCCATTGCAGACTCTCAGCCTCAGATCCTGTGAGCCTACGCTGACTCCCTTTGCGTAATTGCACTTGGATTCTCTATTGATTCTGCCTCGCTAGAGAACCTCAGTACATCCTCCAAGCCCACCTCTACCATGGGAAGGACCACTCAGCACTCAGTGGAGATGACAGTGACCATAGGAAAACTCTGAAGTAGCTTTGTCATCATGACCCATCCTGTCCCCGTGGTCCCAACTCAAAGTCATGCCTACACCCACCATGTATGTAACTGTGCTCTGTTGCCCTTCTTCAGTAGTAGCTGCCCCGCCTGGTACACAGGGACCCTACATGAGGCTGGGATGCTCCCCTGAACCAGCATTGCCTCCCCAAAGTGGGGCCCTTATGGGCCCCCCATTCCCACTTGCCAGGAAGCTGTGCTCAGGCAGCATGTGCTCTTTGGTGTGTCCCCAAAATGTGGCCCCAGCTGGTAGACAATGTCTCACACCCTGCCCTAGATTCACCCACCTGTGGGCTGCTTCCTGTATCCCCTAAAAGCATAGGGTAGCAAGAGCTGCTGGGTTTCTCTGGAGTCCCCAGAGCAAGGTCCTCTGGGATGGGCTCTGAGTAGAACCTGTGGATGGGACTTTGTCCCAAGTCTGATTCCTTGGCAGCAAACCTCCCAAAACATCCTGGACCCTGGGGGCTGCAGTTCCTGGACCACCCATTCAAGCCACACCATCAGAACCATATCCCAGCACAAGGCCAGAGAGTGGCATTGGCTGCTGAAGGCATGGGTGGCTCTGGGTGCTTAGTAGGGTCAAGGGAAAGCAAAGAGGCTGCTGGGAAGCAACCGGTCCTTTAGCATCCAAGGTGACCACAGCCTAGGAGATGGTGGCTGTGAAGGATGACACTCTCATCCCACAGAGTGCCATGGGGCATGAGGAAAATCTAAATCCAAAAAGTTTAGTGTGGGCCCTGCCCAGCTCCAGGGACATTGGGGAGCCGAGGGCAGCCAGGCTGCTGGAAAGGACAGGGGAAGGGCAGGAACCACAGTTCACTGTGTGAGCCTGGGTGAGTCCCTTCTCCAGCAAGAGCTCTGATTTCTGTTCTGCAGAAATTGGGGCACTGAATGAGCCCGTCCCTAAATGCCCATCCACATCTGACGACCAACAGGTCCTCTGGGCCATGTAAGGAATTGCTTGTTTCCCCTTCTTCTGCCCATTGGCAGGTTCCAGAAGGACCCTTAAGAAGGCCTACAGGACTGGATTATAATTGGAATAATAAAATATTCATAATCTCAATAATATCCAATATTTATTTAGTGCTCGCTGTGTGCCAGGCCCTGTAATAGGGACCTTATGAGGACTGAGCTCATTTAAAAAATAACACTGAGCATAGTGACAGCTCTTAATTAGCCACAGCCAGAACCAGGCCTGGGGAGAGTTCTGGGGCCCCAAGTGCTTCTGTGGGTCCTTTCCTCACTGCCAAGGCCATTCCCAGGGCACAATGTCCAGTGTCTGCATGGCCTTCCATGAAAGAGCTGGGTGAGTGACCATAACAAAGGCCGGTGACTAACGGGTCCCATCCACCAACTGTTTGCACTGGAGTAAAGAACAAAACCCTGAATTAAAGAAATGACACATAGCAGATAGCGAGACATCAGAACGGTACCAATGACAATATTTGTCAGGAGCAGCAGCAGAGGGTCCCACCAAGGGTACCCAATGTTCTGCAAACCTAGCCACATTCAGAAAAACTGGGCAGGGGCCACCTCCCTATCTGTGCCATGTTTTGTGGCTCTATTGATGTCTGGAATTGGGTTACACCAGGTGAGATATCTGACCACCCTAAGGTCTCCCAGCCTGGACAGTCTCTGGTAGGTGACGAGCCACAAAAATTAATATTTAATTCCAAAGCTAAACATCCCCACAGGTTCACAGGGCCGTTGTGCTACCTCATCCTCGTCGGTAAATTTTAAGAAAGAAACGACGAGGTAGCCAAGAATAGGGAGGGCTCAACTTTAAGGTACATTTTTAATTAAAAGAAAAAGATCAGAGTGTGATGTGGCATCATAAAGCAGATAATTTTACAGCTGGATGGTCTCCCTCTGATGTACTTGAAAACCATTTTCAAGCGACATAAAGTTTAACATACCGGTACATCTGCCTACCCACTAGATTCTACATGGAATTTAAAATTTAATTATATTAAAGCTTTGTTACAGTGTGCATTGCAAGCACGCTAACCAAGTGGAACTTTAACAAAATCTCCACAGATAGGTTTTTTTTTTTTCTCACTTTTAAATTCAGTTTTGTAGAACCCGGAGTAGAAATTGACAAACAGTTGATGATTCTGTCCAGTGTTTGCTGCTTACATAACAAACTGCTGGAGACCCAATTGCTTATCCTCCCAGGTGCCGCTCATGAGCCCATCTTTCCTTTGCCTTCTCATTGCTAAAGTGGAAATGCAGCCAAAGAAATGCAAGACTGAGAGCTGGGGTTGACCCCTTTGAAGTTCAGGTAAGGGCTTGGGAGGAGGGGGAGGTAGTTACTCTGGAGAGAGTCGTTTCACTGCAAATTTTATGTGTGCATTGAAGCACTATACTTTGTCAGGAGGAAAAAAAATTGCTAAATAAAGCTACTCATCACAGGTTGAGCTTTCTCTGCAACGAAAAATGCAACCAGTCCCTGAAGGAAGAGAGAATTCCACGCAAAGCTGGTTCTCCCTCTGAGAAGTTCAGGGTTGGGCTTGAATCAGGGGGCCAAGATGTGAATCCTGGCCCTGCCACTAGCTAGCTGTGCATTCTTCAGCAAGCTGCTTACCTCTCTGGGCCTCTTCTGGAAAGTGAAAATGATAACAGTATCTAATTCATCTCAGACTGTCAGGAACCTAAAGATGGCGATGTATGTAAAGTACTTAAACACAGAGGAAGGACTCCGAAGGTGACAACAGTGACCTTTATTGCTGTTGGTGCTGCTGGTGGGTTTTTTAAAGAATGCCAGTGCTGTACCACAGCCGAACAAGCCAGCAACTTCCTGAACCAGGCGGAAGTAAGAAAGTGCATGCCCTGTCCAGCAACTGTGCAATCTGAGTCATGAGACCTTTTGAAGTGTTGCTCAGTAAGATAAAAACAGAAGAGAAGCCTGTCTTCCCATTTTCCACCCATCCATCCACTGTCTGGCCATCTATTCATCTATCCATCTGTTTGGCCATCCATCTACTCATTCATCCATCTATCCATCTGTCCATCCGTCCATTCATTCATCCATCCAACAAGCATCTATTTGAGCCCCAGCCATGGGGAAAGCAAACCCACAAAATGACATCCTGTCGAGCCCTACAGACTCTCTCATCCAATGATTCGGATAAATAAATAGCAACATTACAGGCAGAAGGACATCACAGAAGACCAATGTAGAAAAGTGCCACACAAGCCACGAAGGGGGAAATATCACACAGATGCAAAAAACTATGGCTCTGCTGGGAGGGGCTGCTGAACAGGGAGGGGACAAGCGGGACAGGTCCCAAGTTGGGGGTGCTAACCAGACCCTCAGGAGCTCAGGAGGAATTTTCTGAAGGCCAAGGGCACCAGCACAGACAGGCTATTTTCACGTTAAAAAATGGTGAGCTTCGTAGCACAGAACAAGATACCAGTTTTTAAAATGTGTGCTTTTTGTACACAGAGAAATGAGGTGTACCAAGGGGTGGAGGAATCTGGGGCTGTGGGCAGAGGAACCGGGGGGGGCGGGGAACGTGGAAGGGGTGCTCCTTCCCTCTTCACCATGCATTTCTGTACAGCATGAAATTTTAATAGTAACATAAATTGTTTTTATAATAATTATTAACCATAAAAATGCACATTTAAAGTGTAAGTGATTTGTTTCTTTTCAGTCATCATATTTAATTTCTGAAATTTAAATTAATATTAGAGGAGGACATGGGATTTTTATGTTTATGAATCGAAGACATGGCCAAAAATTATTCATTCTAAAAAGAGTCCCCACAACAAGCTGAGCACTATTGAAGGCACCAGGGAGTAGAGTGATGGATCAGAGTTGGGGCGTCTGCCTCTTGTGCCCCAACAAGGGGGACAGACAGCCACTAATACTAGCCTGGAGGAGGTGAGGCAGGAGAAGGAGAAAAAGGAGGGTGGTCCAGGGACCCCGAGAGAAGATGCCCGTGAGGAGGACCTGAAGGAAGAGAGGCAGGGCCACATACAATCCCGCAAAGCCACATGGCTGGAGATGAGGTCACCGAGGTGGCAAGAACCAGACCCGGGCAGATTTTGTAGATTTCCAATGGCACAGGAACTTTTGAGCAGTGAGCCACGTGAGTGGATGCGAGGACCTAAAGAGAATACGGAGCCTCTTAGGCAGCCGGAGAAAGATGTGGGTGGCACTGACAACCGAGACCCCAGTGAAGGGCATGCAGAAGCCGAGGGACGGTGACCCTCCTTGGATGGCGGAGCCAGGAGGGTTTGCTGATGCACCAGACAGGGGGGAGAGACCCACGAGGAGTCAGGACGATGGCCAGACCCCGGGCAGGGTGGAGCAGCAGACGGATTAGGCATGGACATTTCAGGGGTGACCCATCAAGAGTCTCGGGTGGGGCATATGAAGTCTGACATGCCTGAGTGACATCTGACGGGGTAGACGGACCTGAAGTTCAGGGACAGGAAGGGCCGGAACCTTACATGTGAGGTTACTGTCACATAGATTGTCGAGTGAAGGGCTTGGAAGAGGCACTTGGTAGAAAAAAGAAGATGACAGCACCAGTGGCCAGGGCCACAGCCAGAGGGGCCAGAAAAGGGAAGCGTCACAAGGGTGGGCTGACCAGGTCCATCGGGGCCTCCTTGGGCTGGAAAGGTGAGGACGGAGGCTTGTGTTTGGGGTGCTCAGCACAGCTTCTCCAGTGAGGGAAGAAAACCAGGCCTGCCCGAGTTTGAGAGAGAAGAGAGTGGAGGAGCCAGCCTGGACAGCAGAAGGACAGCCCAAGCACCCTGCCATCGCGGAGGGAAGGCGAGGCAGTGGCATAGGAAGCGCTGCTCTTTTTCACACAGGAGGTGCCAAAGGCTGTGTTACGCTGACGGGAAAGATACAATCGGGAGGGCAACAGAGGTGGAAGGAGAGGTTGGGTGGCTGCAGAACTGTGTCCTGGAGCAAATGGAAGGGAAGGGACCTGACCGATGAGGACAGAGGGACCAGTGCCCACACAGGTTATCCAAGAACAGGAGCAAAGCCCCCCGGTGGGTGTAGACACCGTCAGCATGCAGATGTGCTGGCGGAGCCCACAGAGCTCCCACTCAGATTTCTCCCGCCCATCAGGGAAGCAGAAGCCAGCCAGAGGGGCAAGAGTGAAGGCAATGGAGAGGATGAGGTGTGACACGGGCTGGCACAGCCAGCTGGGACAGAGGGTAGCCCAGGGGCTAATGTGCAGCTTTACAAAGCAGAATTTTTTTTTTTTTTTTTGAGAAGTAAGGTATTTCTCCAGGTTCCTCACACTGAGAGCAGGAACTGTCAACTCCAGCCCTGGCACCAAGAGTCTACACTTCCTAGGTCTCTGGTGGGCCACAGCCTGGCAAGACCTATGCCCTCCCCATTTCAGCAAATTGGGAATCAACTCAGTTTTTTCATCCTCATGGGCAGGGAAACAAAGCCAGATGGTCAGGGCCCACATTCAGTCCTTTGACTGAACCCCCAGTACAAGAGCAGTAGGTAGAATCCCTCTGAGGAGGGGTCACAAATTCAAAATGAACCCAGACGTGTAGACACATTTCTCTCCAGCCACACAGGGTGGCTTGGACATCAGCCTTTGGACAGGAAGACGTTGGATTTAAACAGACAAAAGGCTTTGCCAGGTGAGTGTTGTGGGGTATGCTGGTTCAGAACTCGCGAGAAATAATCTTTTATTGGGTTAAACCACTGAGAGTCTGAGGTTTGCTTGTAACAGTGGAGTGTTACTTACTGTGGCTAATACTCCTGGGTCTTGAAAGGATCCCTCTGTGGATATTAAAACCAGCAAGAATTATGACAGATACGGAAGTAGAAGGTGACAGGGATTCAAGTGCTAAAAATCTTCAAGGAAGGAGAGAGTAACAGAAAGAGTCTAAAAACTGCAGTAAGAAAAGACAGGATGTGGTCACCCCTGGGAGCCAGAGCTTCAAAGGAGCAGAAGGATTTTCAGGGCAGAGAGAATGACAATGGGTAACAATGGTCAGTGAAATTGAGGCTCAAGGAAGCTATGTGCACTGCCCCCAGGTACAGCAGAACCAGATGGGGACAGAAACCATCCCCCATTTGAAAGGGGGGCTGACAGAGGCAGACCTGAGGAAGGCTAGGTGCTACAGTCCTCCACAGTTCTGACCTCAGGACACCTTCCAACCCTTGGTTAGGGAAGACTCCTGCTACCAGCCATGCAAGAGGGACAAGGACTGGGGTTACCCTCCGGCCGGCCGTAAGAAAGCTTTGTAAAAGGACAAAGCCTGTGAGCCACACTTTTCACACTGACAGTGTGGGACAGTGAAGCCCAAGAGGAGCACCATAGGATGACAAGGGGGCTCTTCTAGAACAATGATGCTGATGAACCTCCAGACCACTTGGTCAGAAAGAAACAGAAGATACACACCACCAAGTGCAGAGTAAGAAAAAAGACATCACTACCAATCCCACAGAGAGTTAGGGAAGGTAGTATGAAAAGTGTTGTGTGCTACAGTTAATAACTTAGAAGAAATAGAAGTTCCTGAAAAGATGTGAAGCACCAAGCTCACTTCCAAAGACAAAAAACTTGAATGGACTCAACCTATCAATGAAACTAAAGGTGTAGTTACAGTCTTACCCACAGGCAAACTCCCAAGCCCAGATAACTGGTATTTTGGTGATAAATACTATCAAACATTTAAAGTGGAAATAATACTAATCCAACATAAATTCTACTCAGATATAGAAGAAGATGGAACACTTCCCAATTAATTTCATGAATCTAGTATTATGTTAATATTAAACTGGACAAAGATAATATGAGGAAAGAAATATTTGGGCCAGTATTTCTCAAAGGTGCAGGCTAAAATCCTTTTTAAAGTAAAAGCAAATCAAATTTAGGTATTTAGCTATATATAAAAATAATATGACAGCATAACCAAGTAAAGGTTTGGTTTAACTTTTGAAAAATCAATTAAGAGACTAAAAGACAAAAGTCATAAGATGGTCTCACTAGAGAAAGTACTTGACAAAATCCTACATCCATCCATGATGAAAAAAAAAAATCCAGCTAAGGTCCACAGTCTAGCTGGCCATTCTGTGCCAATGTCAGTTTCCTGGTTTTGATGATTTCCAATAGCTATGACATGTTATTATTGAAGGAGACTGAGTAAAGGATACAGGGAACCACTCTACACTATTTTTACTCCTGGAGTGTCAATAGCTATACCAAAATTAAAGGCCAAGAACCCCCCCAAACATAATGTGAGCAAAACAGAAATTGAAGGGAACTTCCTCAAGCCAGGGAGAGGCATCTGTGAAAAACCTGTTATGTTACATCACACTCAATGGTATGGGACTGAATGTTTTCCCCAAATATCAGGAATAAGGCAAGGATTTATGATTCATCCTTCACTAGAAGCCCTCACTAGTGTAATCAGTCAAAAAAAGGAAATGAGGGCCTGGGATTTAGCTCAGTGGCTTAAGCACCTGCCTGGCAAGCACAAGGTTGTGAGTTCAATCCCCGGTACAAAAAAAAGAGAGAGAGAGAGAGAGAGAGAGAGAGAGAGAGAGAGAGAGAGAGAGAAAGAAAGAAAGAAAAATAGAAATGAAAACATAAGGATTAGAAAGGAAAATGGGACTGTCTTTACACAAAGTGACACAACTGTTTAGGCATGAAATTCTATATTATTAACTAATAAGTCACCAGAACACATAAGTGAGTTTAGCAAGTTCTCAAGATACAAGATCAATATGCAAAAATCAAATGTATTTCCATACACTAATGTCAACAACAGAAAAGTAAAAATGTTTTAATGTAATTATAATAGCATCCAGAAATATTAAATTCTTAAAGATATATTAAACCCAAAATGTACTAAACCTATACCTTGAATTACAAAACACTGCTTAAATAAATTTAAATAAATAAGTAGAGATGTATACTGCCTTCATAGAATGGAAAAAGTATTTTATGAAGTCAATTTTCTCCAAATGTGTCTATGTATTTAACATACTTCTGATAAAAACCCTGACAGGATTTGGTACACATTCTTGTAGAAACTGATACATGTATATATCCTAAATTAGCTTTTTTTTTTTTTTAATGGGCATTGCACCCAAGAGTTTCACGCTGAGCTATATTCCCAACTTTTTTATTTATTTATTTTTTTTGAGACAGGGTCTCTTTAAATTGCCCAAACTGGGCTGGAGCTTGTGACCTTCCTGCTTCAGCTCCAGACATGCACCATACCCAAGATGAGGTAAAAAAATTAATAAATAAATTGACCATACCAAGGTTTGGAAAGCAATTAGAACTCTCATAAGGGCACGTATTAGTTACTCTTCTCTTTGCTGGGGCAAAATACATGACTGTCAAGGCTAAAAGAAGAAACGTTTATTTGGACCACAGTTTGTAGAGGTTTTGGTCCACAGTCCACTGGCTCCAAGGCAGGGTGGCATGGCAGAGGGGCATCACAGAGGAGAAACAGTCCATGGCAGGCAGAAGGCAGCAAAGCAGTGAAGAAACAAAGCAGCAAGCAACCAGCAACAAGCAACCACACTCTTCCTGTCCCTTCTATCTTACCCAGGCTATCCACCCTTAAGGAGAGTAGCACTCACACCTTTAATTCGAGCATCATATCCTTGATTCCAGCACCACACACCGTAGATCCAAAAAGCCACCTCTAAAACGTGCCACCCATAACATGTGAGGCTTTGGGGGGACATCAAGACACAACCTGTAACGCTGTAAAATGATACAACCATGTAGGAAAACAATGCAGTGGCTTTTTAATAAAGTTAAGCATACACCTTCCACATGACCCAGCTGCTCCCTTTCTAGAAATGTACCCAAGAGAAGCAAAGTGTATGTTCACACAGAGATCTGCACATATCTGCTTACAGCAATTTTGCTTGTAACAGCGGAAACTTACAAAGAAACTTAAACATCAACAGGTCAATAGGAGGAAGATATGTGTGGCATATCTAAAAAATGGAAGGAGACCAAAGCAGTGAAAAAGCATGGATTTTTTGACATATGCAACAACACGTGTCTAGGACCCAGATCTAAACGGGTACAACTGGATGATAAACCATTTACACAGAATTCTAGAAAGTGAAGCTAATGTGCAGTGACACAGACAAGTGGTGGTCTAGAGATGAGGGATGGGTTAGAGAAAAGCACAAAGAAACTTCCAAGGTGTTGAAGGTGTTCATTATCTGGACTGTGGTCACGGCGGCATAGCTGCATACGGCAAAACTCATCAAACCGTACGCCTGGAATGTGTACAGTTTACCGCACAGATACGCCACAGTGAAATTCTAAATGCACATGGCCAGAAGAGAAAGAAAGAAGGGCACTTCAGGCCTGAGGGCTCCCTGTGACTCCTCTCAAAGGGCTCAGGGCCTCCTCATCCACACCAAGGACCTCGTTGAAGAACCCAGGCTTTCTACACACCGGGCCTAAACAAGTGACAGGCTCCGCTACGCGCTAAGTAGAAGAGCCCAGGCAAGTGACCCTATATTCTTCATGTTTTAAAAATGAGCCTAATCTTTCCTGTTTTGTGAAAATTATGAATACTATTTCTGGAAAAATTAGAACTAAGTTGAAGTTGTTGTAAAATGAGAAATAAAGTGATTTGTAAGTTCCATGCCTAAAAGGCCCCACGTGATCTGGCCTCATCTGTCTTTCTGAACTGCCTCACGCTGCCCCTTCCAGATCAACACGTCTACGATCATTCCAGCCTGTTTCTGTGCTACCTCAGGCCCCTTGCATGGGCTCTCAAGTTTGCCTAGGAAGCCGTCTCACATACTTCATCTTATTCCTATTGCTTCTTAAAGTCTCAGCTAAATGCCAGCTCATCTGGGAGGCCTCACTCAACCACCTGTGTTGAGAGATCTCCAGGTTCTGTGGTTCACATGGATCTGCAGGACCCGGCCTCTGGCCCTGCTCATGGCTAACATTTATTACAGTGACAGATGCGCATCAAAATTAGCAAAGGGAAAGGGCACATGGGACAAAGTCCAGGGGAAAATTGGACACAGGCTTCCAGAGTCTTCTACCGATGGAGTCACACAGGACACAGCCTGGCAGGAACAGAGACCTGGCACTGGGGGGTTTGCAGAAGGCTGGTCAAGTAGGCTGCACACACCAGCATTCCAGACTCCAAGAAAGGACACCACACCCAGTATACACCAGTTCCCTGCACACACTGTCAAGACACAGGGGTCCACTCCTGCTGTCCAGTGAAAGTCCTATGTCAGAAAAGGGAACTGCTAAGTCAAGGGCCTGGGTACCCACCCACAGGGGCCAACCTAGCACACAGCCTTCGCTGAGGACAGGCTAAGGGCTTTCTGAGAACACGGCAGGTCTGCTGGGCTGGCTCTGGTTTGCACGCCCCCTGGGATGAGGCAGGGTCCCCTTGCACATTTCCTGTGCAGACTCAGGCACAGGGGAGGGCACACTCATGCACCAACTCTTTGCAGAGTCACCCATTAATGTCTGTCCCCATCCTGGTCCTGGAACTCCCCCAAGGCAGCCGTAGTGCCTGCTCGCACGGTGTTCAAGTTTAACATGAAAGTTGAATGACAAGCGCTGGATAAATGAATGAGTGACAAAGGAGAATGCAGAAGCACAGAGCGGATGCCAGCATGTGGCAGTTCTATGCCTGTTAACTGCCTGACTCTTGAGCCCCCTTGAAATATTCCTGACCTGAGTGAAGATATTCAGAATCGTGACTGTGTGGACGAAGACAGCAACAAGCCACTTAGAGACAGCATGGTGGGAATTTGCAGCAAAAAGAGCAAAGATAAGTTAAAAAACCATAAGTCTATGAGTCTGTGAAGCCTTCCTGGCTCAGATCTGCAGGGAACAGTTTCATGCTCAACCAAAATATAAGACATAGCAAACCCCACACCCCAACTGGCATCCCCTCGCCTGCACAAGCCATAGCAGCTAGAAAAGCTAAACGCCTGTGGACTCCTCTGGGGAGCCCTGTATCTGCTGCCCAGCCACAGCCTCCCAGGCGCTGGACTACCCAGCCCTCCAGGACCCCTCGTCCCAGGATGAGGAAAGAGAAGGGCGCAGACAGGTACAGAAGCTCCAAAGTGCACCCACCAGTTATGTGTCGGTTGGATCTGCAGCTCTCAGGAGAAATGAAATTTTTAAAAATCACCATATTCTAAGGATTACTCAATATTTTTTTAAACAGTGAGATACTAAGTGATCAGTTCAAATCCTTGTTTTTTAATGCAAATCATTATTCAAAATATGTCACTGCCCAAACAACACAGATGTTAAAACTCATCAATATTTAAATTTTTCCCATTGACATCTTATCATTCTATCCAGGAAAGAGCTCAGCAGATCACAAAATCCATCATTTAATCTTTCAGGTTTGCCGAGTTCAGAATTAAACACCACTCCGTCATTTGCTGCCCAAGCAGAGGCCAGTGGCAGATCAAACCAGGGAGGGGCAGGTAGGACCCTGCACAGGGGCCACACCATCCAAAGGGCCATGGTAGAAGACAGACACTGTCTGGTGTCAGCAGGACCACTGTGTTTTGGGCTAAGAGGATTCGGGGAGGAGGAACCAGATCATGCCAGAGAGGGGAACTCGGCCAACAAGGACAGGAAGCGAGAGATCAGGACCTGAGGGCAGAGCAGCTCATCAGCAAATGCAGATGTAGAAACAAGTGCCCTGGGCTCCCCCCACAGACACACAAGGAAGCACCCATTGCAGCCAGCTTACAAATGCAAAGAATGACAAGGTCCCCGGCAGGTGACCTGAAGAGAGGACAATCACCTGAGGTGGGACAACTGTGGTCCAGAGCAGTCCCTGCTCTAGCCAAGATGAATTCTAAGGACTAGGGAGGCACCTCAGTGGTGGAGCATGTGCTTAGCATGTGCAGGCCTTTGGCTGGCTCTCCAGCACACACACACACCTGCAGGGAGGTGCCAGGGGCTGGGCATTCTCATGGCTCATTGCCAAGTTCACTCCTTGGACTGACCTCAGAAGACACCTTCCCAGTGAAGCCCTGAGACCACTCCCCTGGCTGCGCTGAGACCTCACCAGTCTCTCCCACACAAGGCCTGGGTTCTCACTGTGCCCCTTGAGGGGAACCAGTGGAGGGGACCCAGCAGTAAATAGCCAAACACAGCAGGGGTTAGACCAGGGAGGTGACTGCCACCAAGAGAATCCCAGGGCCATGGAGTGGCAGCTGGGCTCTTTGGACAGTCGGGAGTACAGAGGGGACACCCCCCCAAGGATAGAATCAGAAGCAAGGAGGGTGACCAGGGCCAGCGGAACCAATGTCCTGGCCAGGTGTGTACCCAGGCCTTTCCAAATCAGATGAGCCTGAGTGGGGAGGAGCTGGGCACAGTGGGAGGGATAGACCAGCAGTGCATGACACAGCATCTGTCACAGGACAAACTGTCTGCCTGGAAGGTTTTGCAGGCTCACCTCGCTATCTGCCAAGGTGACTCTTGGAAACTGGACCTTCACACGTGATCGGGAAAAGTGAGGCCACAAGTTCAAAATGAATGGCATCTTTATAAAGAGAAGAATTTTGGACCCATGGACAGACATGTCAAAGGGAAGACAGCATGAAGACCCTGGGAGGAAGATTGGCATCTTCCAGCCAAGGACATCTGAGACCACCTGTAGCTGGAACCCAACTTCTGCCTCCAGGACTGTGTGACAGGAGCCACTCAGCTATGGAACTTTCTCCATCAAGTTTCCAGAAACTCACAGGGCATTCACCATCCCACAGGGCTGGACAGGCAGACAGAAGCCGCTGTGTCACTTGGGTCTGGAGTTCAATCCCAGAAAGAGCAGAGCGCCCTCGGGTTGTGGCAGAAACATGCTCATATGGAATGGCACCGGCCCATGTGGGCTGGGGACACCAACGGGGCACTGCAGAATCCAGCAGGCAGGACAGCAGCAGCTGCATCAGGGCAGGGTCTGGAGTTTGGGTCTACTACTGAGCTTCCGGTTTCAGCACCATGGACAGAGCAGAGCGCGCGAGGCCAGTCACAGAGGGACCAAGTCCTGGCCACCTTGTCCTTCAGCGTCAGACCTGGAGTTCTGCTCAGAAACAAGAGCCCCTGTAGCAGGAAACACCACCTTTCTTCTCTCCCTCCTGTCCTCCTTCCCTCCCTTTCTCTTTCTTCCTTCCTTTATTTCTTCTTTTCTATTTTCAGTACTGGGGATCTAACCAAGGGCCTTTGCACTGAACTATATCCCCAGCCCTTTTTAACTTACTTATTTCAAGACAGAGTCTTGCTAAGTTGCTAAATTACTCAAACTTAAAATCGTCCTGCCTCAGCGTCCCGGATTGCTGAGATTACAGGCCTGTGCTACCACGCCCTACTAGGAAACTCCATGTTTCTCCAGTCACCCGGTAGCCATGCCGAGCCCTCCTCCTTGCAGAGGAGCCTAGCGCACTCCACAGCCTTCCCAGCCTCAGCCTCCCCTGGAAGCCCTGCTCTGTGAGCTAGCACTTGGGGCCTGGCCCTGGGAAATCCTGGGAAGATAGGCAGGTGACTCCCAAGCCATAGGAGCCCCCAGCAGGGAGCGTGACCAGGGCAAATGGTGCCTTTCTCAAGAGCACAGCCTTTCACCAGCCAGACTCGATGTTACTCAGAAACAGTGGCAACTCTGTAGCACTTTCACAAAGCCTCAGCTCCAGCCACCAGGGCAGGAAATACCCAGTGGGGCTCAGGAGGCCCCTGTGTGTCCACCCCATTGAGCAGAATGGAAGGCAGGACCCCCCTACTGAACCTCCTCGGGACTGAGTTGATCTAATCTGGCTGCAACCCACAGGGCAGTGGCCACCTGTGCCTTCAGAATGTCAGGGAAACGTGAAATCATGGACACATGTCCAAGCTCTTTTGTTGGGGACACGTCCACCCATGAACTACATCCATGAACCCGAGGATTTCCCGACTCCTTCATGACTGGCCACTTCTGCGATGGAGTATGTGGTTATTCTCTAGCAGCCAGAAGATTCCATTAACTGGAACATCTAATTCCCAGCCCAGCTGGAGTTCAGCATGACCCCTGTCCTCACCCTGGCAGCTCAGAAACTCGGCTTGTTTTTCATAATGCTATGGCACCTTCGGGGCCCTGCTGGGGTCTGGAAATCACACACATGGTGTGCTCCTTTCCATTTAATCCCATTTCCAGCCCTGGTACACAGCCCACATGACTCAGTGGCACCGAAATACCCTGAAGTCCCTGCTCCACACTGCCCTCCGTCCCCCAGGCCTGTGTGAGACTCATTTTCTCCAGGAAGGTTTCTCTTCTCAGCTCATGGGCATCATGCCCTTTAGAGGCCACCTGGAGCCCCACACAACCAGCTGCGTTTTACTCACCTAGCAGAAGCAAAAAGGCTCCTGCAGGACCACTCTGCCCTCAAGTCGTGGAAGCAGCGCTGCTTTCTTGGAAGGGTGAGTTTATGAAATGTGTAATATCGTATCTCATACACTAATCAAAAGTGTGGTTCTGTGATTTCAATTCTGTCCCTGATAACATCGGAAATGCTGCAAACAATGGGAACTGTATCCCTAAGAGAAGGCTGTCCAATTAGACCTCTCAGCACCTGTGGAGGCTCCCGAACTATTAAATCACTGGGCCTCCTCTACCCCTAGAAGGCAAGACTTTGGAGTCTGACCACAGGCTCCGGAGTCTACGGTGAGGAGAAGCTGAGTCCCCCAGCTGTCCCAGCCTCTGGGCATCCAAGGCTCCCCTGAACAGGAGCAGAGTCCACACTTAGCTTCTCAGCAGCAGAAGATGCAGAGGGGACAGCATGTTGCTTCTATAATCAGTTTCCACTGTGACTTCTGTCTTGCTAGCAGACCTTTGACTTGGTGAAGCAAGCAGGCACCAAGGCCACCTGTTCCCCAAGGGCAGCCTCCCTTGAGGGCAGCAAGGAACAGGCTCCTGCCAGTGCCAGCTGTGCCTTGGCCAAGCCTCCCGTGAGACCACAGCCAGCTGACGGCTTGAGTAGGGCCCAGAAAGACGCTGGTGTAGGGGCCCTGCCGGGCTGGGCCGGGACTCCTGACCCACAGACGCTTCAAGGAAACCCACGGAGATAACAATCATGCCTGCCTTTGGGGTGGTTGCAAGGATTAAAGAGACCACTGGTCAAAACTGATTTAATTGCTTTTTCTTCCCTTTTTTTGGTGGGGGAGGGGCACAGTACTGGAAACTGAACCCAGGGCCTTGGTACTGGGTTACATCCCCAGCTCTTACTTTATTTTTTTTTTTTAATTTTGAGACAGGGTGTCATTGGGTCACTATGTGTCCCAAGCTGTACTCCTGCTAGGATTATAGCTCTGTGCCACCACCCCCGAAGTTTAATGTCCTTTAGCTATTCTCAGCTAGGGTGCCCTGAGGGCTTCCTGCCCTGACACTCTGCTGGCACCCTTGCTGAGGTCGCAGCTCCTCCCCTGAGCACTGAAATGGTGCTGGCTGCAGACCATCCTGCAAAGAACTGAGAGAGAGAACCACACACATGTCATTTCATGCCCGGCTTAGTCGTCCGTGGAACTGCAGGTGAGACAGGCTGCCAGCAAGTGCTCACTTCACGGAAGCTGTGGCTTTATTACTACGTCCGTTCCCCTGCGTTCCAAAGGCAGGGACTCAGAAACACCTGGTCCATCCCAAGCTCCCTCCTCATGCTGCAGACACACCTGCCTGCTCCACCCCCAGCAGGCCCAGGAGACAGATGGGGGATGGGGGCTGTCACAGCTGTGAGTCCTGCCCGCAGTGACCACAGCCCCTGTGCTTTGGAATCAGGGATTCATCCACGTCAGTGACCCAGGACTCAAAGTTAAGAGGACAAAAATGAAAAATAATGCCTGCCTCTGTTAATTGCCAGCCTTTCCCACAATTATTTTGATTTTGGAAAGAAGAACAAGATGGGAGTTTAGGGTCCCAGCTTCCCACACAGGATTCTGTCAGGGCACCGGCTAAGACCACAGCTGGACAGAAAGGGGGGTGCCAGCAAGGCCCTGGTGTACTTGATGGGTGTGGGAGGAGACTGCACCAAAGGATGCATTTTAATGAACCAGATCAAGTGCTAGAAAGACTTCAGAGAGAACAGATGCATTTACTTCTTTAATTCCTGAGATCTGAATTGACATCGGGGCTCCTTTAAGAACTCTGTGAAGTTAGGAGGGGGGATACCCTTGTGCCCCAATCTCAGGCTGTATGTGAACTGTGCAGGTACCTGGGAGACACAGAAGTTCCTGGCTTAGCACACTACTGTTCATTTTCCACAAAATATACTCTGTTCATTACACATGCCTCACTCTGTTCTTCTGCATAAAATCGGCACCTGAAATCTGCTCGCCTTCTGGTGAACTGGTCTTGTCACACAGGTGGGGATGCCCGGCAGGTACCCCCATGGTTCCCTGCTTGTGGCTGATGTCCCCATTCCAGGCCCTGGTATACAGAGGGTCCTGGAGCCACCGGGACATCGTCCCTGCTTCTAGTGCTTAGTCTGTGTTTGCACAAGCAAGCAAAGTACTATTTATCCACCACACCGGGACACGAAGTTTCTCACAACAAAAATCTCCAACGTGCGAGGACACAGTCACAAACATTCACAACTCCAAACATCACCTTTTGGGTAAAATCAAAAGCATCACAGCTCAGATGGGGCAGGATGAGATGCTGAGAATTTGCAACCAAATTCTGACTGATCCTTGCCTCGCCAGTGTCCACTCTAGGAGCCCTGCTCCATCAGTACTCCCAGGTGACAGGAAGAGAGGGAGGGGTCTAGAAGATGTGAGGTGTGATTTAAAATATGCTGAATGTTTACATTTTTCAGTTATTGTAATAAAAGCATATTGCCACGAATCCTCCTTGAAAGCCTGCCCTGCTTCGAACACAGTGATCCTGTGCTCCCTGCCGCTCCCCGAAGCCGTTCCCGAAGTCCTCTTCCTGAGTGTTGTCAACTGCACTGCTGTGGCTGCCTTGGCGTCTTGAGTCCACACGCCCTGGGAGTGTGGAAACTGGCCACTGCCTCAGCTTAGCTGCCCTGCTGTCCTCCCTGGTGCGGTCCTTTCCCAGCAGCCCTTGGATCCTGCTCCTTGGACTAACATCGCCGGGGAACCGAGGCCCAGGGAGGGTTTGTCCCAAACCTGTTTGTGCTGGCTGTGATTTTTACTGCAGTTATACAAATAACACATAAAATGATAAAACAGAAATATAAAAAAGACAGCTCCTTTTTTATGAAAACTGATTAAATTCAGAGTCAGTAACAGTGAGGGGCCTAAGGAGCACTGCCACACTAGAGGGAGCTGGTTCCGGGGTCACAGCACTCTAGGGTCCCGCACTCTGACCTCTTGACAGGGTCCTCCACTTTCCCTCCACTCTGGGGAAACCGGAATGAGAAATTATAAGTTATAATTATTGAATTAGGTGTTACCAGGTGACACATGAAAAAAAAAAAATAGATTGATCCACAATCAGCAGGCTCCCAGCAAGGGAACCAGAGATGCCTGGGCTTTCCATCAAAAGACTGGTAAGTCAATACCTAATTTAGGTTTTAAGTCAAAATTCTGAAGGTATTTATCCACGATTACTACAGTTCTCTAGGTGATCAATGACCAAGCTGTGGGAGTCACCTGCCCCCCAAAAAAAGAGAAACCCCAGTGGGAGGCACTGAGGGAGAAGGGGCAAAGGCCAGGGAAAGAGGCAGCAGGTGTAACGGGGAGAAGGTGGGGCTGGAGCGCATGATGGGTGGTTCTATGTCAACCCGACTGGGGTGCACGGTACCCCGAAATCCGTCACACACAATCCACGTTGTGCATGGAAGGCCGTTTGGGGATGAGATGAACCTTAGGTTTAGCAGACCGAGCCAAGCAGATGGTTCTCCCTACAGCTTTTACCTGCATCCCATCCAATCAATCAAGGGCCTGTGTAGACCAGAGGAGCCTTAGGGTTAGCCAAGCCTCCCATCCGCAAGCCCACCTCTTCCTGCCTGATCACCTTGACCGGGGAGACCAGCCTCTCATTTTGGGCCTATGGAGTCTGTATGGTCAGTTTTCTGTCACTACAGCAAACACCTGAGGAAGTCAGTTTATAGGCAAAAGCTCAGTGTTAGAGGTTTCTGCCCGTGGCCTAGGAATGTAGCTCCCTGTGGTGGAATACATGGCAGAACCCGGATGCAAGAAATGAGGAAGAGGCAGGGCTGGGGTCTCGCTAACCCATCCAGGGTGCTGCCCAGTTACCTGAAAATCTCTTCCCAGCCTCTACCCCTCAAAGTTCTCCTGGGGGACACGGAAGATCCGCACTGTGGCAACTGAGACTGCAACGCTGGCTCCTCTGGGGTGCTGAGCCTACTGGAGCTCAGACGGGAACCTGCACCTCTGGCTCATGGGCTGCAGACCAGACTGGCTCCCCTGTGTCTGCACTTTGATGATGTGATACTTGACTTGGCCAAAGGACTGAAAGCAACCCTTGCTGACCTTAGATCTGGGCATTTTTTGGCCCCTGTAATCATGTAAGCCAGTTTCTTATACTTATGCATATGTGCATCAAACACGTACACACACACATGCAGCTCAGCTGACTGGTTCCATCTCCCTGGAGAACACGGATCTTGTCAGACACCTTCTCTCCCATTTCCAGAACTGTGGTCTGGGCATCAGGACCCCCACTGGACAGGACTCAATGCAGGCCAGAGCCCTAGCACTTTGTAGATGCTCTTTAGGATCAACTAAAGACTTTGACAAAGGGACTCACCCCGCAAGGCATGAGGATACACCCTGCAGAATCAGAAGCTGACCCCAGTGCCACACAGAGCCAAGGAATCTCATGACTCTATTATTATTTTACTCTCCCAAGACAGTCCTGGACTCAAAATGCAAAGGGATCAAAGCGCCTACATCAATGTGACCTCACTTTGCTAGGCATGTGGGTAGAGGAAATCTGCGCTTCTCTCTCTCTCCATGTTACAGTTCTGAAGTAAGAAAATATATTGCTAAAGTGTGAGAATACCATTAAAGGTTAATTATGAGAAACTGAAAGGTTATTTTTGCATATCTCACCTCTTGGACAAAAGCCGCTTCCTCATTACCATGCTAGAATATAAATTAATCTGTAAAGCATTTAAAATGCCACAAACTCTTTAACTGTATTATGATGCTAAATATCATGAATAAATATGCTATACACTGCCCTGGCCTGTGTGTGTGTGTGTGTGTGTGTGTGTGTGTGTGTGGCTTTCCCCAAGTCCTTCCTGCCTCTCTCTATGGTTCTAGACACTCTGACCTGAAACCATAAGCCCAGTACTTTCTGCACCCCAAAGTGGTGGATAGAGCCCAGCCTTCTCTGGTGTGCTGCCCTTTCTCTTCCGCACAGTACTTTCCCCTCTGTCCAGCCCCACTGTTTACTGAGGCCACACAGGCATGAGGCCAACAGCTTGCACAGGACACCCACCCCAAGCAAACTCAGAGTGCTCGTGCCAGTCACAACCTCCAGGTTCCAGGAGCTGACTAGGTCGATCCAGCCTCAGACTGTGGCTTCTGACAGCAAAGGATGATTCTGGGCTTAATAAAGTTAGACTGGGTTTCACTGAATAATTTATCTGCACACACTGCATTTCAGCAAGTTGCTGCTTCTTGCGCTGATGCTAAGCTCTCCTGGGGAGAACCTGGGGCTTAGTATATGAGGACCAGAAAAGACAGCCACGTGCCTAAAGAGGGGAGTGAGGCTACCAGGAAGGTGACCAGCAATGGGGTCACAGAGAGAAATGCAGGCAAAAATGCAACAGCACATTCAACAGGGCTCCTGGAAGCAGAGCCTTCATCCCACACAGGGAAGAGAGGTCTAGAAAGCTTGGGATAAACAAACGGCCTCTGTGGCCAAAGTGCTACTTCCTGACCTTTCCGTAGCAGCACAGCCCTGGAGACCTGACCCCGAGAAGCTTAAAGTCAACAAGGATGGTGCAGACCCAGGTGACCGTGACCCTGCCCTTCATGTGTCAAGGTCAAGAGTGGGTGGGAGGCTGTCACAAAGACAGAGGGACCTGGAGGGGAAGCTTATCAAAAGCCAGCACGTGCTGGGTATTTCGTGGAGAGAAAAATCTAGAAACCAAAGGGAAGGAGGACACTTGATCTGCAGCCACATCTGGGCTTAGTGTCCACTCTTGTCATTTATCAGTCTTGTAATTTCAGGTGGTTCATGTAAGACTTCATCTTCTGCTTATAAAATGGAATAATCTCAACTTTCCACAGTAATAATGAGAAAAAACATGGCGGTATGGGTGTGCTCTTTAAGGGGATTAAGAGACTGGTCAAGCGATGGGATTATCCTTGGGAGCTGAGGTGGTTCTAGACCTCTCTGGGTGTACTGGGTGAGTCACAGGGGTGTGACCTTGGCTACTATACATGGTCCTTCACCCCCTCCTCTCTGGCACTGCTCCCCTGCCCTGCTTCCCAGCCACCATGAATTAAGCAGCTTTGCACCACCACACCCTTCTTCAATGATGTCCCTGTCCTAGAGCCAGCAGACCATGGACTGAACCCCTAAAACCATAAGCCAGATTAAACTCCTCCTTTAAATCATAAGTGTCAGTTATTGTGTTCTGGTGATGGGAAAGCTAATACAAGAACTTTGTACAAGTCACAGGCAAAGGTCACTTTGGTTGGTCTACATCCCCACAGGACATATAGTCCCATATACTCAGAGTTAAAGTGGGTCGCAATGAAGCTGGATACAAGAGACAGGCAAGGGAACAGCTCAGCAGCCAGGGGTCTGCAGCAAACATACCACTTCTAAATCATACAAACACCCCCGGCCACCTAGACAGCTTTCCCCAGGTAGGATTCAAGTAAGGGGCTAATAAGATGCAACCTGGTCCCCCCCAAAAACACACACACGGAGCTGCCCATGGTCAGGCTGGAGGCATGTGACCATCTTACCACCTATGGGCTGCTTCCTGAGACTGCTCTCTTCCCATTTATAATCTCATTTAATCTTTAAAACATCCTGGTAGATACGTATTTATAGGTCTATTCCATGGGGGAAGGATTGCTGCTCAGAGAGGCAAAGGAACTTGTCCACCGTCCATCTGCTGTCTCACGTCCAACACCATCCTCCTAGCACAGGGACAGCAGGGCTAAGGTGGGCCCAGGCCTGCCTCTCTCCAAAGGCCACACTGTTCAAGTCACATTAGACCGCCTGCTCAGGAAAGCTCCTGTGGGTTTTCTTCCCCATAAACCCAGAAGCAATGGAGACAGGGAAATGGTAGGTGAGGGAGGAGCCCAACAGCCCCCAGAGGAGTCGGCGTCCTAACTGCTGGTACCTGCATCTTAGGTTACATGGCAAAAGGGAACAGAGGGGTGTCTTAGTTACTCTTTTCTCATTGCAGAGACAAAATACCAGACACCCAGAGTTAAAGGAGAAAGGGTTTATGTGCTTCACAGTTTGTAGAAGTTTTGGCCCATAATTGGCTGGCTACATGGGAGGGTAACAGAGGAGAAGCAGTTCATGGCACACACAAGGTAGCAAAGCAAGCAAGGAAGGGAGGAGATAAGCCTCTTTTGGTCCCTTGTACTGTGTCCAGGCTTCTGGGATTAGGGTGGTGCCCATCCAATCAGTGCCTGATTTAATAATCACTCACCCTTAGTCCTAGCACCCTTAATCCCAGCCTTGCATTATGAATCAATCACTCTAGATCCCCACCTTCGGCTGCCTGAGGCTTTGGGGAGCCATCTAGACACAGCCATAACAGGTGGCAAGTTGAACGAAGCCTGCTAACCAGGATCTTAAGATGAGAAAGGATTCTGGGTATCCTGGTGGCCCGAGATCATCCCTTTATGAGAGGAGGGAAAAAAGGTCAGAGGCAGAGAGAGGGTCAGAGAGATGCCACATCGCTGGCTCTGCAGGGGGATGGATACTCCTGAGAGACTTAGAAAGGAGCTGGCCCTGCCCACGGCTTGGCTTTGGGTCATGACGCCTGTACGGCAAGTCTTAACACAGAGAACTTAGTAAGGGAGTCACTTAAAATCATCCGGTCATGCTCTACTTCACTGAAACTTGGAACAGGCAACTAGCACAGTGGGGGCACCCCAGGAGTAGGGGTCACAAGGGAGTCCCTTCGCTGGGAGGCCCCTGGGGTCATTTTCTGCTGATCCTAGAGCAAGACTGACATGGGGTGGGGGTGGGGTGGCCAGACATGAGCCCTTCTGAGATCAGAGGACAAACCAACTTCCTTGAAAAGGCAGGCGTTTGGCCGGCCTCTGAGAAGGCTCATTCATCTGCTTGCTCCCCAGCGCGTAGCAGCTGTCTGTAAAAGCAACACCGCCATCCTCCCAGCTGCTGATTAACTATTACAAGAGGAGCACCCACTCTCCCCTGCAGCAGGGCTGAATAATTCATAGCGGGCCTGTCTGAATGAAGCCTCAGAAGGCAGGGAACTGAACTGGGTCAGGCCGGCTTGGCCTGCACGAACAATTCAGCTACTAGGTCATTTTCAGACAAAAGGGGTGCGCTGTTGCGAGGATTAATTATTGGCTTCTCAACTCTCCTGAAGCACAGTGGCTAAGAAAATCATTGCAAATCGATGTCTATTAAACTGTCTCTGAACATTCCAGCCCTTCAGGAAGAGAAACTTTAAAAAGAGGAGGGGTGGTGAAGATGCTCACAGGTCGGGATAAAGGGCTCTGCAGCCCAGGGTCAGGCTCTGCTCCTCGTTAGCAGGGTGCCCCCAGCAGCTACTGGCGCTGAGCGCTTGGGGGGCACTGCGCTTTCAGAGGCAGATTAAGCCATCACCTGGAGCCCAGGAGCGCGATCCAGGAGGGAAAGGAATGAATCGCTTACAAGTCTGATCAATCAAAGGCAGAAACACCCCAGGCCACCTGCAGCTCATTTCCACAGTGACCCAGGCTTCCTTCCCAAGCCTGCAGAGGCCTGGAGGCTGGTTCTGCAACTCCAAGGAGCAGGACGGAAGATACAGGGCCGGGGGCCCCACCTGATGCTGGAATTCAGACCCCCTGGGGATCCCTCTGAGCTCCGGGGTGGGGGACACTGGGTTCTGTCTGAGAAGAAAAGGGCTGGGCTTGCAGAACTGGGCCACCTCAGTCCCCAAACTCCAGTGCGTGGCTTTTCCACGCTGGCCCATGGGAGGAGGGCAGGGCTCGTGTCCACTTCACTTCTGCGTCCCGACTCAGTCTGGGCGCTGTGACCAGAATGCCCCTTCACAAGCCACCAGGAGCCACTAAAGGATTTTAACAGCTATTCTGCTTCTGTTCTGCTGCCTGAGTGGCCGGCTAAATGACAGCCACACTAGAAAGGTTCCCAAAGGTGAGCCCAGCTCCTGGCAAACCACACCATGGGCTTCAGTGGGACCCACGTATTTGCCACCATGAAACCAATCCAGTCATTTGAAGGAGAAAGAAACTGAGCCCCAGAAACATCTCGGTGAGTCCTCACTGATCCCTGCTCCTCACTGAGGAGCAGGGGAGGGGACCACCATGCTCTGTAGTCCCCTCCCCCGACACGATCGGCACTTTGTCACTCACGCCTAGGAATGAGACTGTGGCAGAGATGACAGGACATCACCTGTAAGATTCAGGGACAGGGAGATTCCCTTTTTCCTGCATGCTAGCCCCAAGGAACGAGCTGTAGTGTGGTGGAGGCCGGGGCAGGCTCTGGCCCAGGGACCAAGAGGAGCTGGGCCCTCCGCCCAATAGCGGGGTGGGGGGACCAGTTCCCCCACTGATGTGTGAGTGCATGGCCAGTGCACTCAGCCTCAGCAAGTCCTCAGGCCGGGCTGCTGACCCCTCCACATGGCCCCAGGGAGATTTGGGGACAGGTAGGCATGGGAACCACCCTGGAGCCCTGAGCCCCCAAGTGGTGCTATTTAAGCCATGGCATTTTCTCTGGTGATTCATTACACAACAAGGGCCAGCTGATTCAGGGTCAGTAGATGCTGTTGGAAGGATAAATGAGTGGGCTTGGAGGTAAGCTTGGCCCCCTTTCGACTCCGCTGACAATCACCTCTGACCCATTACACTCTCCCCTTTCTGTCTTCATCCTCTCTGAGCCTCGTTTATCCTGAGAACAGCTGAATCATTTATGGCAGTTGAGAATGATGTGGGACTTGGTCATTCTGCACCATCACCAAAGCGGAAGCCGGGGACAGCTGAGCTGCAAGTGCTCGGAGCCCAGGACTACCAGGGACAGCGGGCTGCCCTTCTGGGTGACTCCGTGGAGAGGAAATCACACAAAAACACCAGCACACCACACCAGGTCCTGTCATCCCGCTGTGCAGATGGGGAAACTGAGGCACCCCAGGCAGATCCACATGCATATCCAGGATGTGCCATGACCACCATGCACTTCCGTAGGAATTGCTGCCCTTGCTCCACCTCTGGCTGTAGGGCAGGGTTTCCCACCCACAGCGATGGGGACTCTGATGACAGAGGCTTTTTGGAGCATGGCAGACAGTCACCAGCACCCTCACGAGA
The DNA here is from genome assembly GCA_004027455.1 of Hydrochoerus hydrochaeris. Classification (NCBI taxonomy): domain Eukaryota; kingdom Metazoa; phylum Chordata; class Mammalia; order Rodentia; family Hydrochaeridae; genus Hydrochoerus; species Hydrochoerus hydrochaeris. The sequence goes on along the minus strand of PVLA01002573.1, from coordinate 81,683 downwards.
TGCCAGGCACATGGCCTCTGCCATCAGGTCCACCAAAAATGTCTCCAGCCATTTCCAAATGTCCCAGGGCGGGGAAGCGGGCGTCATCCCTGGTGGAGAAGCATAGTTCTCAGGGACCCGGTGACCATCGGGGTGACCTTGCTAATGTTTCTTTCTACCCAAGGCCCCAGGAAGGACAAACAGAGGCTAAAGATCAGACAATCCACAGGGCTGAGTCCCTGCTGGGTAGGCCCTATAACCTCAGGGTCACCTGTGCACTCAAAGCAGGGGGCCACACCTGTGCCCTCAGGGACAGCGATCTGGTGCAGTTGGCAGTGCTCCTCCCTCGGCCCCTGCCAGGCTGCTGGTGCCCTGAACACAGTGCAGACATCCCCTGCTCCCCACCTCCTGTAGCTCTTCTTTCTGGGGTGCTTGGCTTCCTCTACATCTTCCTACATCCACAGCCTCTGGAACCTTATAATCATCGCTGCCATAGCCACCAATTAATCTGTGCCCTGCGTGGTTTAAGGATGAGAAAAGTCCAAGTGTCGTCCCTCCTGTCCCTCAGCGGGGCACGCCGCCCCTCCTCCAGAGTTCACAGTTCTCTGATTGAAATTCACCCTTACAAATGTTGCTGCGCTGTTTTTCCCAATGAAATCAATTGAATCCAATTGATCTTGGCCCCGTTTTGCATTCCTCCTCCAGCGCTGTGTGCGTGCAGACACACATGCGCACACACATGCACGCATGCACACACACGCACACGCACCCCGGGCTCCGTCGTGTGCTGTGTGGAAATCGCTTGCCAGTTATCTCAGATGTGCGTGATGTGGCTGTTCAATTAGATTAGGACATATGCTGCCCGCTGCCTTTGTAACCCCGCAGTGCCTACTGCAAGTCTGAGCATGCAGTGGGCACTCGATAAAGGCTCATGGACAAATGCTGGTCACTGTGGAATTGCAGTCCAGGCCTGCTCTCCACATCCCACCAGCCACCTGTCACCCCTGATGACACGCCTGTCCCTGGGTGGCTCACACCACCTCCCCAGAGCAGCCACTTCATTCCACACCGCAGTGATAGCACCTTAACCTCCAAATTAACTTGAATGCTCTCCCAAACCAGCCCTAATCCTCGCGCCTCCCTGAGTCACACTGGAAAGTCAAGATATTAAGCCATCTGCCTGTTGGAAGCCACTTTCCAAGCCAATTAGGGATAATTTTAGAAGAGCAGGTTCATGAGATACAACATCAAATGCTCTCCGCCCAAGCGCAGGCTTACCGTGGTATCAACTTCCTCAGAGCAAACAAGTTTCGCTGGGAAATTATAATGAACACTCGCTGATGCAGAGAAACCCTGTCCCACAGGGGCGGAAACGCTCCCGAGGGCCCCTCCACTCGGGTGGTTGGAAATTATTTTAAACCACTGAGAAAGACGCTGAGGTTGAAAAAGCACTGGAATGTGAGTCGGAAAGACCTGGGCTCCAGCCCCAACCCTCCGTGGCTAATTAACTGAGTGACCTTGGGCAAGCAACAGGATCTCGTTTTCTGCTTCTTCATCCAAGAGCAAGGGGAGAGGCGGCCCGCGGAAGGAAGATGTGATTGATTGATCCTGGCGTGATCGCTCCCTCCCTCCCCCACTGCCCTGCTCCCCAGCCCCTCCCCACTCCTCTTTTTCCCCCTTGCCTTGCCTCAGTGGACGCCCAGGAGCAGCTACTACTTTGCGGGACTAACGGGACTGAGATTCCAGACCTGAAGGCCCTTTGCAAGTCAGAAGCAGCTGCTGGCATTGGCACCAGGAAGGCTTCTCACTCCTCTGTGGGTCTGTGCACTGAGCAGTTTTGCAAAGTAACATAAACTAGATCTAAAAGGCCTGATGGCTGGAAAACACAGATAGAAGAGCAGCTGCAGCTAACCCTTGGCTGAGAGCACAGATAGACAAGAAGCCCTGCCTTCACCTCCAGGAACTGTGGGGAGGCCCACGCTTATCTCAAAACTGACTTTGAGGCAGGCACTCAGCGCTCCTTGACTGGGGTCTGCACCCTCATCACATCTGGTCTGCGCTAGGACAATACTGCAGTTCACAAACAGACAGCAAAGGTTCTAAGCTGCCACAGAGCCCATGGTGCAGCAGGACCGGGCACAGGGCTCTGTCCCTCAGCTCTTTCCCTCTGCGTCACCCCACCTGAGCACGCCAGGCTGTTCCTGTAGAAGTCCCCGGTAGACCAGATCGGAGAGGGAAGAGACTTCCGTGAATCCAGCCCCTTCTCCTGAGGGTGAGCACCAACTTTCCGGCAGGAGCTAAACTCACACAGCAATGACCTTAACTTAGCAAATTAATTCCAAAGCACAATTGTTTTCAATCTTCATTTAAAATCAGCCTTCGTTAATCTAGATTTAATGACATAGGAAATGGAAATTCCCTTAATAAAATAAGTTATGAATATTTATCATCCCATTTTACCTGAAAATTGAATAATTCATCAATTAACTTTACTATTAATTATTTAATGCAAAATTAATAAACTGAAAAACTCCTTTGTATCCTTGCAGACCCCACCCCCAACCCTCCGGCACTGGGTAGGACCGAGCTCCAGAGAGATGCAGAGCAAGAGACGCCCGGACCCGCGCCGGCAGGAGCAATGGGGTTAAGGCTGGGATTCTTCTTTCAGAAGCAGGCTCAAGCCACTTGCTCAGAAAGCGAACAGAGAGACTTCTTTCCCTCACCTTGGAATTCTGCACCACCGCCAAAGTGGAACGCCCAGCACCATCCTGACCTTCAGCCCATTTCCTCGGCTCTCCTGACCTCACCCCTGCTGTGTCCAGCTGCAAGGGCTTTTGGTCAATTCTCATACTCATAGACACCTTCCTGCCTCAGCCCTGTGCAGGCTATGTGGTGTGTACACACACACACACACACACACACACACACACACACACACACATGGTCTCTACCCAAAGTTTAGTCCCCCGCCCCAGAAAGGCAGCCGGATCCCCACCCCATGCCCCCACCCTGCCCCACCCTTGTCCCTTGTAGTACTCTAGAAATTGCAATCCTTGTAAATTACCCTGTTCATCCTTCTGTTCCAGTGCCCAGCACCTGGCACAAGAATGCAAAGAATTCACCAAATAAATAGGGCAGGGGATGCCAGCCAACAGCTACAGGAAGGTGGCAGTTTGGGGTAGCACCGCCGCAACCTTGGGAGAAGACAGTGTCCCTGCCCCAAGCAGAGCTGTCAGCCCCGGGGACCAACAGAAGTGTCTCCCTACACTAGTGACCAAATGAGTCACAAGAGCCTGTGAGCGTGGAGCCAGAGGGCCCGGATCCTAGGTGTGACAACATGCGGGGACAGCTGCACTTGCTGTGCCTCTGCTTTCCCTTCTCCAAGTTTGTTCTTGCCGTAATTGCATCGTCTTTCTCCACAACTCTCCCCAAATCCGGCAGGAGTCTCACTTCCCAGATCCCTCAGCCTAGATACCAGCTGCCACTTCACATGGGAATTTGATTCCACCACAGTCAAAAAGCCCTGTGCCAAGCGAGCTGTCATAAAGAAGGATCTGGTCCAAAATACCCCAGGGGCTGAGTGCAAGTTCCCATGTCCACAGCACAGCCAGGACTCTCTGCTCCTGGACATGGCTGCCCTGGCCCTAGACTCGGGTGGTCCCTCACCCCCAGAGTCACCTCATACTAACCAGCTTAGCTAGAAGTTCCTACCCAGGTGAAGTCAGCAACAATCAGTTCGAAAGAACTAACTTTCTCTTTTAGGAGAAATTTTCCTCTCCCCCAAATAAGTTTCATCTTATTAAATCATAGAATGAATAGGACATTTTTCCAAGATATTCTTACAAGAAAACACTGACCAGCTGGGCATGGGGGTGCACACTCATAATCCTAGCACTCAGGAGGGTGAGGCAGGTGAATCTCTGTGAGTTTGAGGCCAGCCTGGGCTACAAAGTGAGTTCAACGCCAGCCTGAACCATATAGTAAAACCCTGCCTCAAAAACAAAAAACACAGGTCAGGGATTTAGCTTAGTGACATAAGCACCTGCCTGGCAAGTGCAAGGTCGGCAGTTCAATCCCCAGTACCAAAAAACCCCACAAAAAAACAAAAAAAGGCCAAAGGAAAAGAAAAAAGAAAGAAAACACTGACCAACTCAGAAAGAGATGTGCGTGTGTTTTACATTTGTATGTGTATAAATGTATATGTGTGTATGCATGTATCATGGCATGCACATATTATAAGTATTTGCAATTGTACACATGTGTGTGCACATGTGTACATAGCTATGTACAGGTGTTGTGTACATATGCATGTGTGTGATGTGTACATCTGCATGTATATGCATCTGGGTTTGTATGTGCCCAGCATGTGTGCGTGTGTTACATGTCTGTGTGTGCAAGTGTGCTGGGGAAGTGTGTGCATATGTGAAGGCACACAATAAACACACATGCACACACACAAAGCAAAAGCCTTTGTAGAAAGTGGGATTGCAGTGGCGTTTGAGAACCAGGAATGACTTCCTTCCTTCCTTCCTTCCTTCCTTGTTTATGTTGATTTCTTTTTTAGAAAGCTCCGTAATAAAGGACTGTGGAAAATCTAAGAATAGCAAAGACAGCGATATCTTTGAGCCAACCCAACAACAGCGGGAGGATCTCCAGCCCCGAATCCCAGCCGGTGCGGTAATTACTCATTACACAGAAACTCAGGCCTGGCACAGGGTGGTGTACTCGGAGAAATGCCTTCCCACCTCGCAGAGTGCACGGCATGCAGGCTGGCTCCCTCTCAGCAGCGAGCAAAGCTTTATTACACCAGAGCTGATGGCGGGGGGAACCCAAGCCATTTCCGGCCCGGTACAGAGATTCCAGTAAGTGCTGATTCTCCAAATCTGGGGGAGAGAGCAGAGGGGCTCAGAGCAGACCCTCAGAGGCAGAGGGGACAATGCGTGAGCACAGTGGAGCTTGTGACTCTCAGATGAGCCTTCCTCACAGCTAGGTCGGTCCTGCTCAGAGAGCCCAGCAGGCACTCTGGGCAGGCAATCTCCAGTTGGGGTGTCCAGCACCCCAAGGTGCATCATAGGTGCCATATGTGACCTCTGTTTGGATCCAACCCAAGGAAGACACATGTGCCACCATGTAAAGATGTCCTTGGATTCTGCCCAAGGACAGAGGTTACACTGTGAGCCTGCACTGTGCCAGGAGGGGCTCTGAGTTGAGGGTGTAGACACGCACGTGTGTAATGTGTATGTCTGCGTGTCTATGCGTCTGGGTTCGTATGTGCCCAAGCATGTATGCATGTGTTAAATATCGGAGTACACAGGTGTGCTGGGGAAGTGTGTGCATATGTGAATGTACACAATAAACACACACGCACATGCACACCCACACATGCACACGAAGTAAAAGCTCATGAGAAAGTGGGATGTGCAGTGGGGTTTGAGAACCAGGAATGACCTCCTTCCTCTGTTTGTTCATTTTGTGTCACCCATGAGGAGGAGGTGACTGTCCTGGCAACAGGGCCTCTGCAATGCTCTGAGCTGTACACTCAGAAAGCTTGGGACCACGTGTTGAGCACTCAGACCAAGAAAGAGTTAGAGAGAGAGAAAAGGAAGTGAGATGAGCAAGCAAAGAACCTAAGATGGGGACGGAAGGGAGGGCACAGGGAAGGGATGAGACAGCCCAGGGAAGCCAGTGCACAGGGAGGATCAGCCCACAGCAGTGAAGGTGTGAGAACAAGGGTAAGCCACGGAGGACACAGCAAGGGGGGCGGATGGAGTGTGGTTGGAGAGGCCAGTGCGCCCTTCAGAGCTGGGAGCAGACATGGGGCCAGTAACTGACCCAGCGGGAGCAGGCAGCTTCACCCAGGTGCTCTGGAGAACAGAGCTCTGGCCGCAGAGCCACCAAATGGAGAGGGCACACAAGGCTGCAGGCCTGTGCAGGGAGCAGACAGACGGTGCTAGGGCCCTCCATCTGCCTTGCGCAGCCAGGTAAGCCCTTCCAGTCCCTGCCTCTGCCAGGCAAGGTGTGCTGAAAGACCTGGACTCAAAGACAGCAGAGGAAAAGGAAGAAATGTGTGCCACAGACTGAGAGGGTTGGTGTGTACCCTTGGCATTCAGAAAGGCGGAAGGGCTGCAAGTTTGAGCCCAGCCTAGCAATTCAGGGACTTAGCGAGACCCCACTTTAAAATACAAAATAAAAATAAAAAGGGCTGAGGGTGTAGCTCAGTGGGAAGGCCCTGGGTTCAATCCCCAGTACCACAGAAACTTAGGAATCTAGGAGGGCTAAGTGACAGCCCTCACTCTGAACGGTAACATTCTAAGCCCCTTGAGCTGCTGGCAAGCCAGCCCACCCCTCCAGGCAGCAGGATGGACCCTTCTCAGGAGACCCCAGAGCAAGGACATCAGATTCTCCCAAGCAAGAACCGGATATGCCATCCAGCAAAGGGGACACACACGCACACACACACCCCTGCTGGCACAGCAAGAGTCAAACCCTCAGTTAGCATATGAGGAGGTTAAAAGGTAACTGGCACCTGTAATCCTAGCACTCAGAGGATCTGAAGCAGGAAGATCACAAGTTCAAGCCCAGCCCCAGCAATGTAAGGACTTAGCAAGGACCTGCTCAAAATAAATTTTAAAGGGCATGGGGATGTAGCTCAGGGCAAAAGCCCCAGGTTCAATCCTCAACCCTCAGGAAAGGAAGAAGGCGAGAGAGAGAGAGACAGAGAAACAGAGAGAGACAGAGGAAGGAAGGAAGAAAGGAAGGAAGGAAGGAAGGAAGGAAGGAAGGAAGGAAGGAAGGAAGGAAAGGGAAGGGAAGGGAAGGGAAGGGAAGGGAAGGGAAGGAGAGAGGAAAAAAGTAGAATATACATAGCTGGGACTCTAGGAATAAAGATCAGAACCAAGAGAGCAGGAAGCAGCCGCCCTTGGAAACAGGATTGAAATGTCGGGCAGGGAAGCTCACTGCTCCTTGCAAGCTTTTTAGAACCCTGCGACCCATTACTCATGTGCACATTTATTTTTAATAATATTAAAATAGTTTAAAAGGTATGGGACACGAGCGAGCAGCCAGCAGCAGCCTAACCCCAGGAGGATCTGGAGACAGGCATCCCGAGGCCTCCTGCTCACCCCAGGAACCTAGGACCTGTCCTGCTGGCGCTGAGAAGCCAAGGGACAGGGTGAGACAACCGTCCCACTCAGGCCAGGACCACACCGGGCACATGCAGTGGCCCTACCAGGTCTGGAAGCAGCAGAACGGAGGCTCACGTGTCCCCTGACCTGCAGCCTAGCGTGAGTGACCACCTCGCCTGCTGGGCAGTCAAGCCAGTCCTGCCCCAGCCCCTTCGCTGGGCCCTGAGGATTCCCAGATGTGGCCTCTGTGGCTCCCCGGCTGCACCAGCTGCCACTGCAGCTCCCACCTTATCCTGCACACAGCAATATGGCCAAACCTCCCAGCACATCCTCAGGCAGCTGGGGTCCCCACATCCTGACAGGCACCGTGCCCCAAACCCTTACCCTGCTGCCTCTGCTGGTGCAGGGTGGCACTGCTGGGGCTGGGTCCCCCATGGAGTGCAGGGGTGGAAGTGCCTCAGGCCGCCACACCATTCTGTTCATTGGATAGCAGGTCCCCAGCTCAGCAGAATGCAAGTGACCCTGCGATGACCTGGCAGGAGTCCACACCCTCTCTACCTGCCTTAGGATCAATCCCACACCCCTGCCAATGTCAGATGCTCAAGAGAGAGCACAGAAGCAGCTCTCAGAATGTCTTATATTGTAAAATGTATGCGACATAAAATTCGACCTTTCAGCCACTTTTGGGGGTACAGTTCAGCGGCCCTGTTGTGGGAACACCACCCCTGTCCACCTCCAGGACTTTCCATCTTCCTCACCTGAAACTCTGCCCCCTTGAAACAGGGACCCCGGCCCTCCCTCCTGGGAAACACCATTCTATTTCCTGCCTCCAGGAAAGAAGAGGACACTATTTGTGCCCTTGTGCTTGGCTTTTGCCTCTTAGCACAGCGTCTTCAGGCTGCATCTGTGTGAGAACAAGGCTCTGAATTTCATTCCCAGTTAGCTCTGGGAGTTTTGTAACCATCCACGTGGAATCTCCATATTAATTTTTGGCATTCTAGTCTGGTCCCTCGAGCAGCCCCAACCCCCACCCCAAGAACAGGGGCTTCCTTTAGAAAGACTTGTCATTGTCTATGCCCAAGGAGCTGGTGCCCCAAAGGTGGCCAGCAGGTCACTCTCCTGCAGTGCTCACACTGAAGCAGGCAAAAGCACCATCAGCTGCAGAGGGTCCAGCCAGGGGCCGAAAAAGTGGCCTCCCAGGTGGAGCTCTCTGCTTACAGACTGGTGCCATTCTCTGGACTCTCAGGGCTGGCAGGGACAAGGGACCCACTGTGGAAGCACCTGGACACTGCACTCCTGCTCCTGGCAGGCCTCCTGCGCCATGATGACCGCACACACTGCCCACCACCCACCAGGGAGTGGTCTCCACTGCAGAGCGCTGCCAGGAAAGCAACCAGACACATGGCCTGTCCTTGGGGACCACTTCTCCCGGGAGGGAAGCCCTAGGACTGCAACAGTCACAGGTCCCGCCACTGATGGTAACCAAATGCAGGCCAAGGAAGCTGAGAGGGAGGAGGCCTTGCTGTGCCTGGGGGGTCTGGGGGGGCTCTCGGGAGGAGGCAGGCGGGATTGGACATGAGGACATCGGGGTGAGGTCCCTGGCTGAGGGAAAGCATGCTGGAGGACACAGAAGATGAGCGGGGAGAGCAGGGAGCACCCCTACTCTTAGAGGACGATCCAGGACAGGTTCAAACAAAACAACAACCTTCAACACCACACTAGAGTTTGACTCTTATTCACAGGAAGTCTCAAGTAGAAAGACGTTAGGAAAGGAGCATTTGAGGAGAGTCAAGGGCAAAATTGTTCAGTCTGGAGAGAAGGAATCCAGGGGTGATTTCAGAGCCCTGCATGACAGCAGCGCTGAGCACTGAGCCCAGGAAAATGAGGGTGGGGCGTCACAGTCTGAAAGCTTCCTGAATCAGTGACTAATAGATTCAGGGGACAAAAGAGAAGGAACAGTCACAGGAAATAGCCAAGGATAAGCCTCAGGATCTTTAGAAATGAGGGAATCCGAAGGCTGCACCCCAGGGTGATGAGTCCGAGATAGGAGGACAACGTCCAGCTGTCCGCCCAGAGGCTGAGACTTGGCAGTGACCTGCAGAATCAGCAGGGTATGAAAGTGCAGGCTTCGGGGACTTGGTGTCCCCACCATAAGGGGCAGGAAAGACCCCTGGGCACCTGGGGTCAGGAGAACCCAAAGGAGGGGGCCCTCGGGCACCCTACACCTGCTCAGCCCTCAGAGCCAGCTTCGCTCCTCCCCTGCTTCCCCCCTCCTGCTACGTGGTATTTCACTGCTTATTGACCAAGAAGCATTTGGTGTTCATTATAGGAAAATTCTATTACCAGACCCTTAGTGTGGCCATGTTAAGGTGCTATCTATATCAATCCAATTAATTCATTAGGTAATTAACAGCATTGCCAGCCTCCTCCTCACGGGATAAGCAGGATTCCTGGGACGGACAGACTCTCACTCCAGTCCTGAGCGTGGTGTATCCCCAGCTTCCAATCCCCACTCCACCTGTGATGGGCCAGGGGAGGGGGGTGCAAATCAAAGCCAGAAGAGGGGCGCGAAACCCCCCTAGACTGGTGTGTAGAGCCGATTCCCACGGGGAGGCCCCGCCAGGTGCCTACATCTCTGGACTGGCTCACAAATCGTGGGGGCGGGAGGTACAGAGCAGATGTGGAGCTACTCCCTAGGCCACTGCACCCACCTCGGGCACTGGGAAGGCAGCGGAAAGCGGAGGCTAGGAGCACAGTGATCCTGGGTTCAAGTTCCAGTACCGACACTGAGTCTCCCTGGCTGCCACGTGGAGCCATCAGAAGGACATTTAAAACCCAGCACCGAGCCAGCAGCAGATGCAGGAAGGCCAGACCCAGTCACTGAGCCCATCCCAGGACCGGACAGGCAAGGGGGACACACAGAGAGAACCAGGCCTCTGCCACCATGGCACCCACGCTCCCATCTTGCTCATTCCACGCTATGATCAAGGCCCACTGCATGTCCAGCATTGGTCTGGGCCAACTGAAAATCCCTCTCCTCATGCTGTTTGTGTTGCGTGGGGAGATCTGAGCATGCCGGGAAACATGCAGGACAGAAGGAGGCATCAGAAGGAGGCGTCTGCAGGGCATGAGGCAGCCATCAGCGCTGACCTCTCGGGAGAAAGGGGGGCGCACTCTGCACTCCAAGCTCTGCCTTCAACTGCGGGATGCCCTGCAGGCGCTGATGGCACTAGGTAGGGTGAGCAAACAGCAATTGCCAGCTACAGATGTCCTGGACGGTGATTTTTCAAGCTGAAGGTCCCAGCTGCTGATCCCACAATCTGGCTGTTTGAACACAGTCCTGGGCTCTGACATACCACCCCGCGCCCCCAACCCCCAGCCGCTGTAGCACACCTCATTATCAAACAGGTGAGTGGGGCTCCCCGGGCCCTGTCTATAATTAGGGCAGCTCTGAGCCAGGGTTCTATTTATAACCCCCAGCCCTCCGCAAGCCCCAGAGAGCAGCCATGGGTCCCACCGCGGCGCCTATACCAACATCTATATAGGAACTGATTACAACAATTAATTTAATAGGGATTCCTCCACACAAACAATGTATCATTTTATTAGGAAACTCTATAAATGTCAGTGGTGCAATTCATTTTTATTAATTTTCTAAAATGAAATTAGCAGTGGCGGTAGCAGTGGCAAACAGAAGTTGTATTGCCGTCTCATTCAGCCGAGTATTGGTGTCATTAATTCCTTAATACCAGGAGGCCCGTTTGTATGCACTCAGCAGTCAACCGCACCAATTAATTTCAATCCTGGAGGTGGGGGGAGGGGCCGGATGCAACTCGACAACTAATTTAGGAAGGTCCCTGAACAACCATGGCAACTTTCCCTTCTCCTGGGACAGGAAGCTTTCGAGTGTAACACCAGAGCGAATATCCTAACACTAATAGGAACCTGTCCTCCCCCGGTGCCTTGGGGGAAAAAATTTCTTTCCGGAGCCTGGAGCGACCCTGACAGAGACCTCCTGAAGTAGCAGACTGCAACTATCGATGAGAGGGACAGTGACACCATGGATGACACCGACCCTCACGCATGCAAAAGCAGGATCATACGTCATATTGCATGCAGGTCCCAGAGGACAGGATTGCATTGACATTCACGCCACCTTCTATGTGCAGGAGAAAAAGTGGAGCTTGCAAAGGCGCTGATGTGACTGTCTGACCCTCCCATAGCTATTGAGCGACAGCGCCTGGGTCTGTCCCTACAGGAGCCCACATTTCATCTCTCAGGACAGGAGGTCTCTCGCTCCATTCATACTCCGAGAAGCCCAGTGAGTTGAGCACGACCACAAATGACAGCCACTTCTCCATGGAAACCCAAGTCCTGAGGCTGAAATGCGAAGTTCAGGTTCACCCAGGCATGCTCCACTGCGCCTGCGTCTGAAACTCCTGCTCCGGAGAGGCTCTTTCCTCCCACTCAGCATCAAGGAGAGAGGAGCTGTGGAGAGGCTGACAGCTGCTGGGGCCGGGAAAGCCTTGGAACCAGGAAGCGGTGCCCAGGCAGAGCCCAGACACCTCCTGCCCCAGAGAAACTAGGCTTTGGCTCTCAAAAGGAGCCCCCAGGCCAGCCACAGCCCATCACCTGGAAACTTGTCCAAAAATGATAAATTCTTGGGCCTCACTCCGGTCGCCCGAGTAAGAAGCTGGGAAGAGGCGCTGGGGATTGGCTCAGGGCGGAACGCTTGCCTGGCATGCACAGGCCCTGGCGCTAGCCCAGAACCAAGCAAAGGAACTGGGGTGGCCCCAGCAACATACACTGTCACCAGCCCTCCTGCTGCCCACTCAGCTGCCTCCCGGAAGACGCCCCAGGAGAAAGGGAGGCGCAGGCGTGCTGAGCTGAACCCACTAAAGGCGAGGCCTCATGGCCATCCCCTGCACGCAGGCCTGCGCCACCTGCGTATGTCCTTCCCAGCCCTGTTCTTACTCTGCTTGGCTACGAGTCTTGCTTTGGCTGCTGGATTTGTGAGCAGTCCTGACATATGTGGCTACATCCAAGCAGGGGTCTTAACGGTGCCTGGTGGGTTACCTTGGGCTTTTAAACTCCTGCTCTCTGCTATGAGAATCAGTTGTCCCAGACAGAAGGGACCTCCTCACCTTATATTCTTGGGCAAAAGACTCATGGAGCAATTCTAATGCCAAACCCAAACCACGGGCAGCACAGAGGTCCACGTGCAGGAAGTCAAGTTTGTTGTTCTAAGTCACTAAGTTTAGGGATCATTTCTTATGCAGCATCATCACAGCAAAAGCTGACTGAGACAAACCCTTTAATTTTATAGCAAAGCAAGTCAGGGTCCTAGAAGGTTGAAGAACTGAGGAATTTCCAGGTCTCAGCCTGAAAAATCAAAGAATAAGAATCATCTGCTGGAGGCATCTCAGAAATAACTCTCTTTTCTCAATATCCTCTGTCCTCCAAAAGGTGACCTTCTCCCCTCGTCTAAAGGATGCACACCAATAAATGTTGGAGGTTAATGGAGAAATATTTTTAAATACCTTCTAGAATGAGCAAACACTCCCAAGGGTGACATATTTCCTTCACTCTCAGAAAAGACAAGCAGGTCCAGTTCATCCCTGAGGGTGCTGAGGACGCAGCTGATTCCTTTTGCTGGTCCTGGAGACCCTGGAGCCTTCATCCAGGTGGAGCAGCAGCCTGACCCTCCCACCTCTTAGACTCAGCCTACCGTCCAGTCGCCCCGCCAGCCACACTGCGGTCACCCTCCTCCGCCAACAAACACCTGGCCCTGTCACCACTAATAGAAAAGTGGTGGCAATTGGAAGAGAGTGAACGTGAATTACTGAAGCTCTGGATTGTAACATACCCAAAATAAAAACTGAAGGGCTGGAGAGAAAAAAGAGGCCTCCTTTAAAATAAGCCCTAAATCCCAGCCCCACCATTCTTCACGGGCTAATAACATCACCTGTGCTGGCAGAACACGGTTCGGCTGTATTTTCACCAATGCTCTGTATTCCCCGGTGGGTGAGAGAAGGTAAATGTTTGTGGCAGTTAGTGGGTTGAAGGACATTTACTGCATAATAAACTGCAAACGTGGCCATTGCTTCTGATTTGAGGGATCTTCTTAGCAGCAATCAAGAATAACTTGACTTTTCGGTGTGTAAAACACATGGAGATAAAAGTGGGCAGTGAAGCTGATTTGTCTTTTTAAAAAGGATCTTTCCAGAGCATGGTGGTGGCAGGTGGGCACTTTCCCAGCATAAAACCCCCGCTGATGCTCCTACCCGAAAAGCCTGCTAGCGCCCAGCTGCAGGCTCGCATGGCCCTGGTCATCAGCGTTAAAGTTCCACCTAACAGGCACCCGATCGAAGGCCCCGCCCAGGTCTTAGGCCAGTCAATGTAAGACACCAAACCCAGCGTGGCATTTCCCGCCTGCTGCTGAGATAATTGTCCAGGTCAGGTCATCCACGACAATCAACCCATTTACTGTACATAGCTGAAAAACTGCACAATCTGGGACATTACCTTGTCTTAGGGGATGTGGTAAGCCATTCTTCGTGTTTCTCAAATGTTATTAAATAAGCTGCAATTTCCTGAAACAGAAGAATAAAAAGATAATAACAACAATTAGCTCACGTTGGACCCTGAGAAGTAAGAAAGTTTTCAGTTTCGAAGCTGCTGTCCTCCTTGGTCGGGCTGGGGCTCCACCGCCGCTAGAAAAACACTGGACTCAGACTCTGCTTCTATTTTGATTTTTCCGAGTCCTTTTCACCCAACCTGCCGTACAGCAATAATCAAAGCACTGGGTTTCAAAAGAGGAGTCGGTGGCAAGGACAAAAATATGTCTCTGTGGGAGGAAAACATCAGACACCCTTTCAGATCCTAAATGTCATTAACTGGCAGGAGGGAGAGGCGGGTGCCACCAACAGGTCTCCACGTCTGCCAGGGCGCGGCTGGAAAGTTTGGTCTGTTTCTCTGCAGCTGGACAGATCTCTTCACTTTGTCACAACAGACGCTGCGTTCTCTCAGCAGGACTCCCAACCCCCTGAGCCAAGTCACACTAAGAGTAAAAAGAAAAGAAAAGGTAGAGCCTTGTTCCAGAGAGAGAAAGACGGAGAGAGGAGTTAGCCTTTCTCACTACTGAGACTTATCAGCGAGCAGGGCTTCACAAGGGAGTGATGGCTGCTGAGTTTAAGGCAAAGGTAGAGGAAACGCAGGCACCTGAAGGCAGATTGAATATTCATCAACACAACATCGCTGCAGATAGAAGGGCTGATTCATTAATCATCCCCATAAAGAGCCACTGGGTGACATCAGCCTAAGTCACTGCCCCAGCTCCGAGGCAGGGATGGCCCCGGCTTCCAGCTCCTGACACATGTGCTAACACCGAGGTGGCAGGGACCGTACATGAAATCCAGGCTGGACCAGAACCTGTTTCTCTCGATCTCACTGCTGACAGGACACAGGCCTGCTGCCCCGGACCATGGGGGAACACACAGCACAGGCTTCCTCCCTCCCGGCTCTGTCTCCAGCCAGGGATGCAGCAGCCTCCTGGGCTTGGAGGACTTGACACCTGTGATACTGAGACACTATGTGCGGCCTTGAGAGAAAAGGGAGAGACCACCACCCAGCAGGTCAGAGTAGAAAACAGCAAGCACTCCATGCAAGGAGAAGGCCACATGGCCCAGGGGGACACCAGGGCCTCACGCAATCACCAAAACTGGTCGCTACTACAAGGTAGCCAATGACTGGGACCAAGACCCCAAGCCACCTTGATCTGGAAGCCTGCGCCTTACACGAACCTGGGGAGGAGTGACCTGAGGTAAGACTAGAACTGGTCATTGTGCAAATTTCTAGCCTTGGTTTCAGATGCAGAAATCATAGAATAAGTCTGATCAGCCTATGCACCGTTCTCTCACCCCAGAGCCTCTCCTGCCTACCGTACTTGCTCACCTCACAGAGAGCACCCTAAGGTCTCACCATAGGTTGACGTCACTTCCTCCAGCGAGCGCTCCCCCTAACTACTCAGGATGGGGATACCACCCACCCCACATGTCCCCACGTACCTCCCAGTGCCCTCCTCCAATGCATCAGTTCTAACTGCTTGCTTACGATGGAGGACATCCCCATTGGGCCATGCAAGGGTAAGGGATGTGTCATTCCTATGCATCCTCAGGACGTAACTGTCCTAGACACACAGGAAGCATCCAATAAATGTTAGATTGTTCAGATGGATGCACCAGTGGGTGAGAAGATGGATGACTGGATGGCTGGACAGATGGATGGATGAATGGATGGGAGCTGAGAGGAAGAAGAGTGAGCACTGGAGAAATAAATATGCCTTCGTGTGTGTGTGTGTATGTGTGTGCGTGTGTGTGTGCGTGTGTGTGTGTGCACACGCCTGTGTGGTATCTGTGTTTATTACTAAGGATGAGTAAGTGAAGTGACAGTTTAAAAACACCAAACCCAGCAGTTCCCAGAAGGAATACGG
Organism: Hydrochoerus hydrochaeris; assembly: GCA_004027455.1. Classification (NCBI taxonomy): domain Eukaryota; kingdom Metazoa; phylum Chordata; class Mammalia; order Rodentia; family Hydrochaeridae; genus Hydrochoerus; species Hydrochoerus hydrochaeris. Next base: position 66,089 of record PVLA01002573.1, on the reverse strand, counting down.
CCCATTACTTCCTGATCTCTAAGTCACTGAAGGACAGCAACACAGCCTGAAGGTGAAGGGACACGCACAGGAAGTAAGCAGACCCAGCCTTGGGCAGTGGCTCTGCTCCAGAGTAGCTGTCCCCTCACTGTCCACACTCGGCTCCCCACGGACCTGGGAGAGGGTCACCACCTTCACAACACTCACCACGCAGGCTGCCTCACACTGCCACTTGTCCACGCTCACAGAGAATGAAAGGCTACTTCAGAGCCACTGTTCAGAGTTGTTGATCCTTTCCATGTGGTTTTATAAAACACTCAGAGTAGTCCGAGGCTGGCATCTATAAGTGTAGATACTGAGCTGTGTGGTGTGTCTGCTCTTGCCCTAAATCTCAGAAGAACTGGTACCCAGAGGAACAGGCTATGTCACCTGGAACCCCCAGATCCATGCTGGTATGCAGAATCATGCTGTAATGACCCAGAAGACAGGACACAGTGCACTTCAGACCCGTTAGATTTGTCATTCAGCTCTAAAGACCCAGACACTCAAAGACCTGCATGAACATCCTCCAGCCAAATTCTACCCCGCCCTAGCAGGGCATCGCACTGCCACTGCCCCCCAAGGAGGAAAGTGCTCAAGACATCTGCAATCTGCCAGTCCAGGAACAAGACCAGGAAGCCTGCTACCAACAAGCTCATAGTCAGGAAGGGGCCGGAGACAAATCAGCACGATGGGGCAGCGTCTGCTACAGGGCCAACTGTGCAGTCACTTCCGTAGCCAGACCAGGAAGGTCACCATGAGTCTAATGAGCCACGTGCAGACAAGCAGTGGTCCCAGATACCGCACTGAGTTAGAAACTACCTCGGACTCCCGGCCACTCCACCTCCACTCAGGCATCCACGGCTTCCCCCAACCCAGGACATCTCCACACAGAGCCCCCAGAAGAACACCCTGCACATCCGAGACCCACTGTCTGTGCAAAGTAACTCAACTCCTGCATCCAGCTCCCACCTCTCACACACTCCTGTTGGACTGGACTGGGCCACCAGGAGCTATCACACGCTGCTGCGGGCTTCAGAAGGACTGAGCATATATGGGTCACTGGTCTAACCCTAGGTCGATGCTGCCCAATCGTCCCAACCATTGCCCTTACCAGGTGCTACGGTTTGTGTCTAGATGTTCATGTGGTCACAGCACTTTTTCAGAGGTGGCTGGACCTCGAGTGTGTGATGCTGGGATTAAGGGTGTTTAATTAATAAATTGGTCCACTGATTGGTTTGGCATAGGATTAAGGGTATGAGTACTACACCTGCCCTAGGGCGGGTAGCCTGCATACAGTATAAGGGACAGAAAGAGGTGCGTCTCCTTCTTATTGTTTTTGCTGCCTTCCACCACCATGAATGGTTGCCCTTGTGCCATGCCCTCCCTTGGAGCCAACCAGGGGCTAAAACCTCCACAAACTGTGAGCTAAATAGACCTGTCCTCCTTTAACTCTGGGTGTAGGGTATTTTGTCTCAGCAATAAGAAAAAAGAGACAAAGACACCAGGGTTTAGTTCCGCTCAACAGACAAGCAGCCTGGGGCCAGATCATGCTTTCTCAAAGCTTAGGAGTGAGACAGGGAGATGGATATGCCCGAGCCAAGGAACCAAACACATACAGGCTACTAAATACTCAGTGGTGTGGAGCAAGGTAGGAACCGTTACTGTTTATAGTCAGGAGGGTCAGTGGGGCCAGCGAGAGGGACTGGAGAAACAAGGCTGATGGTCATCGTCATGCCAGTGTGGGTGGAGTGCTGGGGCCACACTGCTCCAGGCCTCCGGGGAGGGTGACCTCATCCATCCATCCCTCATGGCCAGCCATGAAGTGGGAACTGTGTCTGTCTCACGGGTGAGGAAACGAGGCACAGAGCAGCTAAGGGACTCACCCAAAGTCCCAAGGCTAAAAACCTGGAGAACAGGAGCCAAAATCCACACAGGATGGTTCCAGAGCCCACACGCTGAGCCACTGCCCTGAAAGCCTTAGAGAACAGCCAGGCTGTGTTTGGCGGAGCGTGGAGGGAAGGCGAGGGGCTCCGCAGCCCGGGATGGCCACTGATCCTGTCACTTCTGGTCCCACCTCCCTTCACAACCAGGAAGACCAGGAAGGGTCCCCACTGGGCACCATTCTGAAGGCTTCACAGCCTCAGCAGGAGTGAGTTCATTCACACCCCAATGCCTTCATCTGCTCCAGGATGGACGGTGTTCCCAGAATCCACCGAAGCTGCACTTTTAATGCCTTCTGAGGCAGCGAGGGAAACAGCCAAGCAGCACAGAGTCAGCCCAGAGAAGCATTTTCAGCTGGGCTGTCCCTCACCCCCACAGCCCTGTCAGCCTAGGGCCCCAAGGAGAGCAGAAGGAAACACAGATGTGGTCCATCTCCTGTTACAGAGGGAGAAACCGAGGCACCAAGGTGGGACAGGTCTCGTCCAAGGTCAGCTGAGCCATATCAGGTCCCTTGGCACCTGGCATGTGCCCATTTTTCCCCACTCGCTCACCAGCTGGCAGAACCCAACCCTGCTGAAAGATTCAGGGGAGGCCCAAGGAAGAGGACAGCAGGTCCCGAGGCAGTGGAAATGGGAAGGTGGGCATGAACATCTGGGGTGTCACTGCTCGCCGTCGCCCAAAGGCAGAAACAACCCAAGTGGATGAACAGATACACAAGACAGGTCTGCCCACGGGTTGCCACATAATCCACAGCCGCTAAAGCGTGGATGCAGCCTACATGACCACAGACAGATGAGTGGATACAGAAAGCAGGATGTTACACACCATGGAGTACTACTCTGCCACGAAGAAGGATAAACTTGAGTCACGTGCAGGAACATGGATGTGCCCTGAGAGCATAGCATCAAGTGAAATAAACCAGACACACAGCTCAAATATCATACGGTTTCTTTTATATGAGAAACACGAAAGATAAATCTTTTGCAGAAGGGAAGGGGAACAAGAGAGGGAGGGAAGGAGGAGAAGGGAAGACATCAGTTCTCCATGAGGAATGTAGCCATTATGCATTGCAAACATGTATTCATAAAAAATAAAAATGGAGTGAGAAATACTGAATGCTACGTATCACTCCAGAATGATGAGCCTAAGAACATTATCCTGGGTGACACCCAGGAGCCAGCCACCACCAGCCACAGCAACCATGGTGCCATTTGCCGTCAGTGTCCGGAACAAATACACGGGTGAGAGCGCCCAGTCTTTGGCCACCCAGGGCCAAGGACATGTGTGATTAGAGGGGGCGGGGCTTCCTCTTCCGGTGCTAAAACATTGGGAACTGGACAGTAGTGACAGCTGCACCACAGTAAACTAAATGTCACTGATGGCAAATTTTATATGTTTTTTTGTCATAATGTTTTAAAAGGAAAAGGAGATGATACAGAAGGCGCCCAACCAGTGTGAGCCTGGGGTGGGAGAGAGCCAGCCTACCTGACCTGTGCAGCCGGACCTGAACCCGGATGGAGCCCAGGCCGACTGCCCGCCAGCCTCGCTCCTTCTCCTCCCTCCCCTCCCCCTGCTCTTCCAGGCCCCCAAGCAGCCCCGTCTCCCTGGACCCTAAACTGCGTCAGCACGGAGAAGAACGACTCGACTGTCAAGATGAAGAAGTTCACTGCGGGCTCCAAAGCAAAGAGTGTCCAGCTCGCAGATTTTAAATGTTTAGTTTGTCCTTTGGATGTTCAAATAGAAAAACTGCCGCCCAAGGGCTCGTCTGTGTGTGGCTGGGCTTGACGGGAGAGCAGCCAGCCAGCTGTAGGATCCACAGTGCTCTGGAATCTGCTTAGCACAGCGAGGGGCCCCGCAGACCAGGGAGGTAGCGGGTCCCTTCTTGAACAGGACAGAGGGGCAGTGGGGCTGCTCTAGGCATCGCCACCTGGTCACTCCACTACCCAGACCCTGCAGCATCCACCCTCCAATTGCCAACGCTGTCCCCAGCCTGGCAGCTCCAGGGCAGGACTGTAAAGCCATGGCTGCGGGGAGCCATGGGGACGGCAAGGCTCACAGGGACCGGCCCAGGAGAAGGTGCGACTGTGGACTCGCTCACAGGGACCGGCCCGGGAGAAGGTGCGACTGTGGACTCGATGCAAGTCAAAGGAACAAAGGCAAAGTTGTCTTCTGAAGGATGCAGTCACAGAGAGCACGCCTAGGCTTCCCTCGCTGCAGGTATGGGGTACGCAGGGCGGGGACAGACAGAGCCCTGCACGAGGTCCTGTCCTTCCGAGACCTCCTCTGGGAAGGCAGCAGGCGCCTGTCCCTGGGCACTGGGGCAGCATCGTCTAGTAGATGTGACAGAAGCCACAAACGGCAGCTATGTCATCCTGAAGTTTCTAGAATTTCCATATGTGCATGTGTGCGTGTGTTTTGCTGGTGACTGAACCCAGGCTGGGTGCACACCAGGCAAGCATTCTACCATTGAGCTATGCCCCCCAGCCCTAGAAGCTACATTGTTTTAAAAGGTTAAAAAAAAAAAACCTAAATTTTAATAGTGTGTTTTATATTTCAACCCACAGATCCAAAATAGCACATCTCCGCATGTTTAGAAAGCATCCCGGGCACTTCGCAACCCCTCTCACACTCTTCTCTGAATTGGGTGTACGCGCCCACTCACAGCCCACCTCCCCCGGCCTCCAGCTTGTTGCCGGACTTTGGTGGATACGCACAGCTGCCCCCAGGGCTGGCCGGCTCTAAATACAGATAGCACGGGAGGCCGCAAACCAGGGCCAGCCTTCAGGAGCCGCAGGCCAGGTGTCCCCAGGAAGAGGTCAGAGCCCCAGGTGGGAAGGAAGGTGACCCCAAGCAGACACTCCCTGCAGCTGGGCTTCCCGGCTCCCAGCAGAGCCCCCCACAGCAGTGAGAGCCATGGCCGCCTCCACGGCATGGGGCGTCCCTCGGTGCAGTTGGGTGGAGCAGACAGAGCGCTCTGCTGTGGGCATCCATCCCCCGTAGGAGCCACTTTCATCGCCCCAGGACCTGCAGCCCAGAGAAAGCAGCTTCCCCTCCAGGAGTTTCCAGGAACAGCCCGGAAAAGCTAGACCGGAGTCCCGGTGGTCTCTGCGATGGTCTAGCCTCAGTCTGTCTTCAAGATACACGTTCGACATCGAGGAGAGAAAAGGTCATTGAGGGGTTTTGCTGCTCTTTGTAAAAATTAAACAACAACGTACACAGGCATATGTCCATGTGTCACATGCATATATATGTGTGCGTGCACACATGGGTGTGCACACGTGCACATGTGTGTTCATATGCATGTGCTTTGTTCTTTAGTCTCCTGGTTTCAAGTAATAGAAATATCTCTGCAGCCTACACAATCTCAAATATCTTCTGCACACAAAAACATGAGTTTTAAAGCAAAGGACAATTCTTTTTCTTCTTGTTTTTAAGGGACGATTCTTTAAAGTCTGGTTTTTATGAGAGTTCTGCACAAGGGTTTTATCTGTAAGGGACCAATGCAGAGGAGGAGAAAAAGCCAAGGTTCTCCTAGCAGCTGGCCCCAGCATCTGCCAGAGCCACTGAACGCAATTATATTACTCCCAAACGAGAAGTAAAAATATCTTATTTCCAATACTCTTGGTTTTAAGGCTCATACTTAATATCCTCTGGGTATTTCAGCAGGGCCAGATCTCCATGTTATGTACTTTATTAGGGATGTGTGAATGTCATATTAATGTCTTCCAACCAATATGTTGATGGCGAAGCAATTCTCCCCGAATCCACCCCTCACTACATTACAAAAATAATTGGCCTTCATTTAAATAAATAAATAACTGGTCCATACCCACTCCCCATGTCACATTCTCTGGGGGGCACCCCATGTGTCAGAGTGGGGGGCCTCTTCCTCCATGGTAAACGTTCCATCTCGGGTCAAGGTACAGCATCCTGTGAGGAAGACTCGTACCCTTCCCCTGGGGCTTCCCAGGCACCCAGACAAGCAGGCCTGTACCCTGCTCAGTATGTTCGGGTCCCCACCTGCAGGTCAAACCAACCTCCCAAATCACACTTGCAAGATGGCAGCCCGCTCTGGTTTGAAACAGCTAGCCCGTGGGATAATGGCTTATATATCCTTTTACCTGTGCAGGGTATAGCATTGCTCTGCTCTGACCATTTACACAACGGCGATGCTGAAGAGCTCTGGAATCCAGGGTGTCTGCAGGACTTTGCACAAGACAGTAAATAGCAATTCAGAATGCATTTTTCACAGCCCAGACTTCTGAAATAATAAAGCCAGGCCCAGTTCACCGTCTGTTCTGTAGACATGGTTGAGCATACTTATGGCTATCCAAGTGCCAATCAGCAAAGAGACAATGGGCCACCAAAGAACGTGCAGAGACGGAGTCAGCAAAGAAGCAATTCACCCAGCCTTTCGTTCATTTAGCTACTCCTCGGGTCAATCAGACAATGAATTATTGAGCACCTACTATATGCCAAGCTCTATGTGAGCCCTAAAATACAAAGGCCTGTGAGGAATGGCCCTTGGAAATACAGCTGGGAAGACAAAGCAGATGAAGGGGCTAAGTTAGCAGTGTGAGTGACGCGACTATGCTGAGAAGGGACAGACACGACTGTGCCAGTGAGCTAACATTCAGGCCGGAAGTTGCCAGGCAGACAAGTGGTAAAGGCGACCGCTGTGCAAAAGCAGGAAATGGGAAAAAGCGTCATGTTCAGTGAGATCTCAGCGATGGAGTAGCTGCAGTCCACAGGCCCAAGCTGGAAGGGGAGGAACTAAAATGCTCAGTAAGTGGAGTTACGTCCTCCAGAGACAGGGGCCAGGGGAGGCATCTAAGCAGAGGGGAGACACAAAAAGGGCTGCGCTTTGGATGCATCGCTTTGATGGTGGCGCGGCAGAGAGGGGCTGCTGCAGGGAGACTCTGATGACAGCCGGAAACCAAGGGAAGCTCCTGAAAGGCGCCGCCAGAGCAGACAGGACAGCACAGAGCCAATGTTTGCAAAAGCAGAACAGACAGCCCGACATCCAGCTAGGTGGGGACAGAGGGCCAGCGTGGCAGCCGGCACAGTTCCAGAGCCCAAGTTACAAACAGGCAGCCTGGTGGCAGGATCCACTTGGAGATGCGCTCACTGGCACTTCTCCCCTCTGGCTTATTTACAAGTGAAAAATGGGAAATGCTGAGTCCCAGCTTTCTGTGAAGAATAAAACCTGGCCCCTCGGCACCTTGTTCCGGCACAGCATCTCCGGGCTGCAGCTGAAGAGCCACTGCCCTAGGGCTGCCCAGAGCTCACTCTCAGGAGACCACAGGTCCACCCAGCTGGCCTTCTTCGTGACAGAGGTCTCCTGCTTAGAGGTGGGGACACCTGGCTGTGGGGTTCCTGCTCAGGTATCCATGTCACAGGCAACAGGTACCCTGTAAGACCAGAGGCCCATCTGGTTTATCTGTAGGGACACACATCTCAGCGCACCAGATTTTAGAAGAGAGCGACCTGAACCAGAGCACTCATCACAGTAACATTTGCTGATTTAAGCGGGGCTCACAGCTGCCCAGAGTCCACCTCCCATCCCACCAGTTGTCAGCTTATCACTGTCTCCAAGCTCCTATATCTCCTTCTCCGCCCTGCCCCTGCCATGTGATACTGACGCTGGTCCCTGTGAACGTGTCCTGGTGTCCTGTGTCCTCTTGCTGACTTAGCAGAACGTGAAGGTTCATCAACAGAGAGCAACAAAGTGAGCTTGGGAGATGACAGTGGCCACAAGACACCCCCGTTCTGGTTTCTGTCATCATGACTGTGATCGTTGTCACTATTATTCAAAGCAAGAGCCCAGTGGCCTTGCAGAGAGCACAGAGGCACCCTCGGGACACGCTTCCTAGGCCAGCTGTGTCCCCTGACATCCTCGGGTGACCGGGAGCCCCTTCTGCAGCCTCACTGCCCATGCCCCTGGCCCTGCAGCGTGTTGCCTTAGTAGCCAGCTCTGAGGTGGTGTGAATTCCAGCTGGCGGGGGGGGGGGGGCGGTGTCTGCGCTTCCTCAGCCCAGAAACAAGAATTGCTCTTTTACAGCTGATTCTTTGGAGCCCCTTAGAATTATCTTTCACCCCTATTAGTCATCAGCCATCGTCTGCTGGCTTGCAATTCTTTATATTAAACATCCTCTGCTCCATAACCAACATGGTTTCGGTCTCCTGGGCGGATCCCCACTGATGTAAAGAATCAACTACAGCCTGGAGAACCTAGCAGTCTCACTGATGTGCCATCCTAGAAGAGCCAAAAATAGAAGGGGAATGAGAAACACCTCAAGGAGAAAAGGCATACAGTCTGGAAAAATATGCAAATTACCCCACTGAGGACAACAAGTTTCCTAGGGGCCAGCAGGGCAGCAGTTTGAAAGGCACTAGAGGAACATGTGTCTTGTACTCCTGTTTGAAAGATGGGAACCTGCTTGTTGGGAGAGGTAAAAAGCATTTCTTCTAAAATAGAAAGTTAAGCCCAGCCTTTCCTGGGCTGTATGATTCGAGTCAAGTCATTTGGCAGTCCTATGCCTCAGTTTCCATATCTGAATTATGGGAGAGCACAGGTGGGCCACCTGAGGTAATGTGGGTAGATTCGTGGCACACATTAGATCACTGGGTTAAGTTCTTTTAAAAATCAGCATTATCAAGGTATGATTTACACAGAATCAACGCACCTGGTTTTAAACCAGGTTTACAGTCGGTGAAGTTAACCAATGCACACATGACACATCTGTCACCACATCTGTCCATTCGAGGAGTAAGATAGCTCCATGTGAAGGTCATCTCATTAAACTAGGACTCTAGACCCATGTAGTCCCTCCCTTTTAGCACTGCTAAGGATTTCGTTGCACTGCTTCTAGACCTCGTGGCTGTGGACAGAAAGGCTGCAGTCCAGTTCCCTTTGTCTCCTGTGATCTGTGACCCTCTCCCACCCCAGCCAGCTCGAAGTCTGTCTTTATCGTGGGTTTGAAGCCAGTGGATCGCACTGTGCCTCTCTGTGGGTATCTTCTTGTTTGTCTCGCTTAGATCACTGAGTTTACAGCTTTCCTCAAAGTTTGATTTTTTGGGGGAGCCCATGGCCTTGTGCATGCCCAACAAGCCCTGAGCTATGCCCCAAATCTTGTATCTTTCCATAAAGAGTGTTAGACTTTGGTCTGGTGGGTATTTAATTTATGGTGGGTGAACCTGACCCTCTCATGGTTTATTCCTAATTGTTTAAAGTGTGGTCACAGAACCTCACACTTTGGAAACATTTTAACCCTGCCATTACTATGCTTTCCTTCTGCGGTCTCTACTGAATGTCCCAGGCATTCTGGGAGGACTTTCCAATCTGGGAACCAGAATCTGAATACCTGCAGCCCCTTGCGAGCTGTGACATCTTCTTTGTGCTGCCCCCAGGGGCTTCTGGCCAGCCTTGTGGAACCTGACCGGATACATCGCGTTTAGTGTCCAACAAAACCTCCCAGGGGGAGCCGTGTAGCTTTCTAGAGCACTTTCTTAGCAAGGCTCTCTCATCTACAATATTGCACCCTGCAAAATTCTGGCTACCTCCAGCTCTCCAGACTCTGATATCTGCCTCCTCAGCTCGTCCAGGTCACTGTACACTGCCTGTGACGATTCTGCGAAACCACGCTGCCTCCAGGCAGAAATGCAAAGTGAGTATAGGGCTCAGCTTTCTGGGTGACTGTGTGGTTCTGTCACCTAGCATCTGAAAATATTTATTTCCCATCATTTTTCCTGTTTCGTAATTGTGTGTAGCAAGTGGAGACTGGGTTCCAGTTATTCCACCTGGCTAGCAGCAAAAGTCTTGCCATAAATTTTAAATTGTTGGTTCTATTCTTAGAGAGGTCAGCGATCCTTGGGTGAAGGACACAGCCAGCCTCGGAAGCAGTGTGAAACTTCTGTGGTCTCAGCGGGAGGCTACCGTGGAATCTGTGGGATCAGGATTGCTCAGATACCCAAAAGGGGCAGGGAGAGGTCCTCTTAAACAGCACCCACCCCACCACCTCTGTCCCCAGACAAAGATAACAGATTCAGCTCGAGAATCAGAAGAGCCTAAAAGAGCAGAGACTGTTGTTATCAGAGCTTCCAGAGCAGCAATATAAACCTGAATATAAAACAGAAGTAGTGTTGCAAGAATTTGGCTTCTTTCTCAACCTTGGCAGGATTCTATCTGCACAGAAAGCATCACTGACAGCTACACACTGCCAACTCCTATTAGGAACCAGGGACAAGGGATATGCTGTGCAAAAACATGCTGCATCCACTTGGTCTTTCTGTCGCCAGCTCCCTTTGCAATAAATTCTGAATCCCTGACTAAATAAATCAAGAACTGATATCAGGCTCCGTGTGTGTGTGTGTGTGCATGCATGTGTGTGTGTGTGTACGCATGTGCATGTGTGCATGTGTGTTCTTTTCCCACCAATAAATAACCCCGCCTGAAATGCAGAGAAGCTCCATTCACACCTCTGCTCTAACCTATTAACCATTATAGGCTTTTGGAAATGGTTCATTCAAAGAGGTCAGGAAAAACTTAGAAAGTAGCAGACAGTGGTGCTGCTGGCTGCAGGGACAGAACAGATGTGGGCATTTTGCCATGCTCCAGGCCCTTCCTGCCTCCAGGTCAGGCAGAGGCACCTAACTCTGAACAGCTGTGATTCCCCACAGAACAAATGCCAACACATGCCCTATGCCCCACCACCACCACCACAGCAAATCCAATAAAACTAATAAAAACAGAAACAAGTCATCTTAAAATAAACACATCCAAGATACAAGCAGAAACCATTGATCAAAACCTCCTATCTCCCCTCACAGCCGACAGCTCCAGGGCAGCCCTAACACCCATACTGGAATCCCATTATCTACCGAAGAAACTCGGTCCACAGGAGAGTCACAAACAAAGAAGGAATCCAAGGAGGCTGGCAAAGGGGGAGGGAGACTCCACCATTCGTCTCTGCTCCGGAGAAGTGGTACAACACTCCCACTGCGACAGCCCTCAGAGCTGCCTTGAGATGGAGGCATCATCCACGAGTCACAAAACTGAGCCAGGAGTGCAGGCAGGTCCAATGGGAAGGAGGCTGGAGAGCCCACTCTTCCCATCTGCGCAAGTGGAAAACTGAAGCTCACTCTACAGGGTGAGAAAATAGAGTCAACAAACATCTTTCCTGAAATTCCAGAGCTGCCTGCATTTGGGAAATACACAGATTTCACCCAAAGTAGGGAACAAGTGAGATTCATTAGCAAATGCCTCAAATCCTTAATTCACACTTCAAACAAATAAGTCAATTGTGGAGCTAACAGAGTGTGACTTGATTATAGCCCACTGGTGGGCCGTTAACAGATAAAAGGTGTTTGGACTTCAGTAGTGTTTGCATTTCATAACCTGTCTGCAAGAGAGAAGTGAGACTTAGTTACCACCTCCACTTTCCAACACCTGTGATCATGAATCCCATATGATCATCCAGCACCCCAGCTTTGAGCTTTTGGGATTGAAGAGCAAACAGGAGGAGAATTCATGAATTTTACTGAGGTAATTGTTCTGCCCTGCTTTGAAGAGGAGTTGAGTCTGGTCTCCAAAGACCTTACTGTATGTGGGAACACAGCCTTCCCACTGACACATGACTCAAAAGGCCTCCTGTTAGGTTGCTTGTGCAGGGATCCTGAGGGGAAGGCAGATATGGGACCAGGTTCCAACCTCAGATATCATTGATCAGTGGTGCAGATTCCTCATTCCCAGAGACACACACCCAGCCCATATAAAACTAAAACTTGTGAATTAAAAAAAAAAAAAAAAACCCTGACCATGGATAAGTCTGTATCAGCCTTCCTCTGACAAGGTGGGCCCAATCCTCAAATCTCAGACTCCGTCAGCAAAAGGGGGGCAGGATCTTTCTTCTTACTCTTTTCTCATTTCTTGATAACATCAGAGTGAGATGAAAGATAAGGGACCCAAAAGCCTTATATTGTGTCACCTGCCAAGCAGCATGGCTGCAGGGTGAAAAAACACACAGTCAATCAAACACAGCTCCCTGAGAAGCTGTGGTGTGAGGTGGCACATAAAGTCGGAACTATAAAGGGGTGCTTGCTCTTCAAAAGGTTGCAGCAGTGCGGTATCAAGAGGAAGAGGTTGAATTGGGTTTTGCGTTTGTTTGTTTGTTCGTTTGTTTTGTCGAATAAGAGGTAGCAATAAAGGGAGACCCTCTCTGTCCGAGGCACTAGTACTCTCCACAGTCAAGCCCAGCGCATCTGGAGCCAGCTGCACCCCTGGGGAGCCACTCTGATGCAATATTCTTATCCTCACCTGTCAAGCTCTTTCATCTAATTCCTTGGAGATCTGAGCCAAGCAAGCGTTTTGGAAAATAAAAGCCATGAAGAAGACCTAGACCTGCTCCCCAAGGCACGTGGGTAGAGAGAGGACACGACTCTAGAGCCACGGAGATGGAAGGTGGGCCTGGGGAAGTCCAGGAAGGGACAGGACATCTCAGCTGGGGAGCTCAGGATAAAACGCAAACACGAGGGCAGCAGGGAGAGAGCGTGGCGCTGTCCGTGGTGCTGAACCAACGCTGTGATCTGGGAGGGGCAGTTTTCTACCACAGGTCCTAACCCATCGGTGCATCTCGAAATAATTTAAGGTAGAAATGCGTACTTTTTCACCAAATGGAATGGAGTGGGACTGAGTGAAATGGGAATTTATCACAATATTGCTTCCTGAAACTTTTGCCCAGGCAGCTCATTCTAGAAGAATACACAGCCTGAGCTCCGCATCACTCCATGAAATAGATTTCTGGTTTTTGTCAAGGATGGTGTTGAAAAATCTCTACAGTTGCTTCTATCCGCTTCAACACAGAAGACTTCTGACTCTATACCCACGAGTTCTGGCCAAACCAAGAGGCAGTGGTAGTAAAGAGTACAGAATGTAAATCAAGAGTGACAAATAACAGAACAGCGGTTACCAAAACGGTTGAGATTTTCTTCTGGAAATCTGAAGGAGGAGTCGTGTCTCCATCCTCTACCCGCAGCTGTACAGCAGGTTCAAGAAGAAAGGAGCTCTTCATGATAACTCACCAAAGCCACCCCATAGAGGGGACAGCACTGGCTGATGCAAGACAGAGTGCCCTTGTCCTATGCCCCTCAACTCAACGAGAAGCTCTCATGCCACACCAAAGCTCTAACTGTAAATTGGGAGTGACAGTTTTACCTGTGCCCTAGTGGTCACCAGGACTAAGAGAGAAGACTTGTGTAGTTACTTAAGACAGGACCTGGAAGTCATCAATGCCACAAAAGGATTAACTATTCCCATAACTTCACTTGGACATCAGTTTAAATGGAACATGTAAAGATTCCAGGTTACACAGCCATTAAAAAACATGTGTGAATAATTTCTTGCTTCAAATACAATGTCGAGGAGAGAAAGCAAGGTACGAAGCTGCATAGCAGGGCAATCGTGTGAACATATTTTTTAAGGGCTCGTACAATATTGGAAGAAAATTTACTAAAATGTTAACGGCAGTTGGGTTTGAGTATGACAGCTCAGATAAATCTCTTTTCTCTACATTTTCCTCCAGATTCCTTTTCTTTCTACAATTAGCATGTGTTTTGTAATTAGGAAAAACTATACTTCAAAGACTGTAACTCAAAAGTCAGGCTGGCTTTAATCTCGAGACATGCTATTCTGTAAGGCAGGCAATAAAACAGGATCTGGAAGCCAGGAGAACAGTGTGTTTCACAGGCACTATGGCATGGATGGGCTGCTGCTTAGCAGGAATGTGGTGTTGCTGATATACAATTGTTTGTTTCCTTGTTTGTTTGTTTATCTGGCAGTAGAGAGGATTGGAGCCAGGGCCTTGTGCATGCCAAGCAAGCCCTCTAAAAGCCCTCTACCACTGAGCTGTATTTCCAGCCCTTCTAAAAATTTTTTCATCTTGAAATAGGGTCACTCTAAATTGCCTAAATTGGCCTTGAATCTGTGATCCTCCTGAGTAGCTAGGATTATGGGCATGCACCAACCATGCACAGTGGGTATTGCTGACTTTTGGTTTTTCTACAACACTTCACAACTGCTGAAAAGGGGAACTCACCTAAACTTTTTTTACTGACAACTCCAGCAGGGCAAAGTAACAGAAATGACCCAAGATGCAGGTCCAACAGCCCAGCTGCTCCAGCCACGCCTCAGCCATAAAGGACCAAGAATGCCTTCAGCCAACCTGCTCTTCCCTGTCACTGCCAGGCACTGAGTCCCCACCAACAACTCACTAAATCTCACCAGAACCCTGTGATGTAGGTGCTGTCATTGTGCTCCTTTGACAGATACAGAAATAGAGAATTCTAGAAATTAAGTCACTTTGGCATTTCATTTTTTATGCTCCCCTTCAAAGCAAACTTTCTTTACAGAGCTATCGCTGGCTGCCTTGAATTTCTCTCCTTTCCTTCTCTCCCAAGCCCACCTTACCCATTCCATCCAGAAAGCCCTTGTTGAGGGTCACCTGTGACTTCCCCATCACCAGAGCCAGTGGTATGTCCATAGTGTCCACTTCCCTTACCCTTCTGGCATCTTTTGACGCCCCTCCCTCCCTCCTGCTCAAACACTGGGCCCTCACACACCCCCAACCCCACTCTGTCCTGCCTACTTCTCTGACTGTCACCCTTCTGCCCTCTAAACACTGGGTTCCCCCAAAGCTCAGCGGGCCCACTTTCCACCTCCACTCCCCACCGCCAGGAACCCCATCCGGACAGCTTTAAACACCATCTCTATAGTGACTACCCCAAAATTTACACGTCTAGCCTGAGCCACCTCCCGAACCCCACGTCCTTCCAGGCAACTACCTATTAAATAACTCTGTCCTAATATCCGCTGGCATCTTTAACTTCACAAGCCTCGTGCCTGATCCTGTACCCACAACCTGCTCCTTCTGTGTCCACCCCGTCTCAGGAGACAAAGCCGGACCCTGCCGGGGCTGGGCTGGGCCTCTGAGAGTCAGCCTTGCCTCCCCATGCCTGAAATATGCAAAGCAAACACGTCCCATCTACCTGCAATGGGATGACCAGACCCCAGCCCTCGTCCCACCCGCCACCCGCACCTCTCGCCCTGTGACTATGGTGGCCTCCTCTCTGCACCCCATGCCACATTACTGCTCCCTCACACCTGTGGGGGCGGAGTCAAAGCCATCGTCTGGCTCCAGGACCTGACTGGTCCACTCCCGACTCCTCCACACAGGCCACCGCCCCCCTGGGCTGGGACTCCCAGAACAGCCAACACAGTAGTGACACCCTGCTTGTCGGATGGCTCTAAGCTGGAACTCTCCACTACTTGGCAACAAAGTTCAAAAAAAGGAATCTGCCCAGTGCTCATTTGTGCTCGAGAATCAAGCCGAAAGTCTCATCACACACCGCATCTCCCCATGGGCACAAATGGGGGGACACTGGGGGTCGCTGTCACCCAGACAGCACACAGCATTTGTCAGTGCAATAAAACATTTGCCGTTGTGTCTTTTTTGCGTTTTATTTGTGTAAAATCTCATAACCACAACTCCAGTGCAAGTTTGTGATACCAGGAGTAAAGCTAAGAAGAAAATGGTGAGAACCACGGAAGAGTTTCTGAAAGAAGTCACTGTGAAATTTGTTAAAGTCCTGGAACAATGAATTTGTAATAGTAACTTTTGGGCCTCAGCTCCCATCATTTGGTTTTCCATTGTTTTTTTATGGGAAATATAAGTTCATTTCTCAAACTTTTCCATGTTCAAAGACAAACTAGGAGCAAACTGAGTTTGTCAGCTGAGGTAGCACTGTGTGTCCTGCCCCAGTGCCTTTGCACTTGCTGTCTTTTGTGCATAGAAGAGACTCTTCTCTCAGATTCCTCTTGGTTCACTCCTTGTGGGTCTCAGCTCAAATGTCCCCTTCTTGGTAAGGTCCCTAACCACTGTGTACAACAGCAACATCCCTTACCCACTTCCTGCCCCTCTCAGTGGCATTCCGTTCCCCCACAGCATGCGCTCCCACCTCACATCCTGTCATACACTATGCACTCTGCGGCCTGTCCCCTTGGTCCCTCACACCACCACCCCTGGAGGCACTCTCTCCCTTCCCTCACTGCTGTGTCCCCAGCCACAAGCACAGTGTTGGTCCAGGGTTCGATAATACTGGGGAATAACTGCAAATACACAAGTGAGTCCACAAGCAAGCCCGCTCACACTCATGCAACTCGTCACACCACTGCCAGGCTAGGGGCTCGGCCTCGTGCCTCCCAAGCCCACACCACGTGAGGGCACCTCATGCCCACCCTCCCTGCCCCTCTTGCCAAGATGTGTGAGGCCGACAACCCTAAAAGTCAGACACACACAGCCAGTGAGCAGCCAGGGCAGAAGCTGGCGAGGGCCAGCTGGGATCTGAGCGGAGCTAAAGACCCACATTGAAGGTGGCCATGGGGAGACGTCCCCATGGATCAGACTGCACAAAGCCCCGAGAAACAGGGAACAAGAATTGGCTCTGGATCCCATCGAGGCTCGGGAGATACAGTGCAGCCAGGCAGGCATGGACTCGCCTGCCGAGCTGGAGAAACCGCCCCAAGCCCCAAGTCCCTAACACACCGGCCTCTTCCCTGTCCTCACAGGCAGCATGGACGCTGCCCCAGCCTGGAGCTCCCGTTGGTACTGATCCCACAGGCAGCAGCCGGGCATTTCTCTGCACATTATGGCCCAAAGCCTCCACTTTAATAGGTCCCAGGCCTTCCCACTTTGAGAGCCTTCGTCACTTGGTTTAAAAGTCAATCTCCACACCAACCAATAGGAGCCCAGAGAATAGATAAGATAGTGAGACTAATCTATAACACTTGTGTTTAATGGTTAGATATTAATTGGCTTTTTAAAAACTGTGTAAATCGGTCCATTTTCAGGCTGTGGATCTGCACGTCCCCCTAATGAAGGAGCAGGACCCGGCAGCCGCTCAGCGCCACATGTCACCTTGTAAAACTGGAATCCGTTCGTTTTTTTAAAAAAAATAAAATAGATTTATCACAATTCGAAAATACAGAAAGTCATTAAGATAATAATTAAAAACACAACTACATGCACAATAAAAGTTTCGCGACCATAAACTACATTTTAATGTATATTAATTCTGCTAATGATTTACTCTATACATCTTCCAGGGTTCAAATCAATGTCTGTACCAAAAAAGAAATTCAATTAAATTCTATTCACTGTATCTTTCAAGTGAGTCTATTGTTTGCTTTTGTCTCCTATCAGGCCATTTGTCAGTTGTTCGAGCCCAAGATTACAAATAGAGGGGAC
The DNA here is from genome assembly GCA_004027455.1 of Hydrochoerus hydrochaeris. NCBI lineage: Eukaryota > Metazoa > Chordata > Mammalia > Rodentia > Hydrochaeridae > Hydrochoerus > Hydrochoerus hydrochaeris. The sequence goes on along the minus strand of PVLA01002573.1, from coordinate 48,828 downwards.
ACAGCCCCAGCAAGGTCAGAAGAAGTGGGTCCAAATCCTATGTCCACCCTCACCCCCGTTCATCTGTACTGTGACCTCGCCGCAGGAGCAGAGGGCAAAGGGGAGGTGCATGTGGGCCCAGGCTCGGAGCACCTCCCAGCCACTGCACTGTGACTCTACAACTCTGCGGGGACCTCCGGGAGCCCCCGCAAAGAACAGGCTCAGCTCCCTCTGGGAACTTCCACTCCAAAGCTCACCCCACCCCAGTGTGCAGAGACAGGGCTCGCACTCTCCTCCCAGACCCTGCACCAGGCAAGGGGCGACTATCCCCACCCTGCCTGCGCAGTTCCTCCAATATTAAAGCACAGAGAGACGATTCCCATGCTTGGCACACACTGACTGCAGGTGACAGCCAAGCTGCACGGCGGCGGCCAGCCCCGGTGCAGACCCAGCTCTAGGGCAGCCTGGCTCAGCCACTCCCTCTGCCACGACCACCAGGGGGCAGAGTCACCGCCAAGCGTGGGAGACAGGTCCCTGCTCAAAAGGCAGCTAGCTGTGTGCAAACCCAAGGGACATGAGCTTGGGACAGGGGACCAAGTGGCCACAGGGCCTTGCTCTGAAGCGGAGGGAAGGAAGCCAAGCAGGGCCACCAGGGTTGTGTGCATTTTTCAAGTGAGAAAAAATAAGTCACTGAAAGCAAAATAACCTACCTGGGGGCCTGGCATGAATGAGAAAGGATGGGACCCTGGAGCTCCCAGGAGAGCCTTCCTCCCCTCTCCTTCCTCCTCCTCCTCCCGCCCAGGACCACACCTTCAGAGGCTGAGCTCAGGAAGTAGCCCAGGAAATAAGCAGGCAGCACCAAGTTCTCATTAACCACAATGGCCTCACGCTGCTGCTGGGCTTTATAAGTCTCTGCTGCACCATGGTTCTTAAAATATAGGTGCAGTTTGGGCCTGTGGTTAACACTGTCTAATTGTATTTGGTACCATGTGATATTTTCCCAAGCTGTGCCTAGAATGAACTCTTAACTCCACGCTTTGCTGACTCGACAAATTCAGCTGGGCAGGTGGCCACACCCAGGTCCCCATGGCAGCCTGAGGCCCCCGTCACCCCCTACCCCATGTAGCTCTAAAAGCCCATGGCACCCCAGAATGCTGCTGTACCCACTCCCCTCAGGCGCAGTACCAGCCTAGCCCACCTTTAAAAAGGAGAGCCGGATCTGGTGTCCCTGGGGACCCTGGCCAGGACAGACCCAGGCCCACAGCCTCATTGGCTTCACTCTTCTGTCATTCTATGCTTTCACTCGCTGCTCCATGCCAGGCTCTCCGCACCTGACTGGTGATTTGGGAAACATGATCACTGTGACCCTGAAAGAAAGTGAGGCTCATGAGAGAAACCGTGTTTCATAATCCTGGCTCCGCCAGGAACAAGTCAGGTGGCTTCGGTGATCACTGGACGTCTCTAGGTGTCACTTTTGTCCTAGAGTGACCGTAGAGGCAAACAGAGATGGAACCCCAAATCCCTTTGTGCAGAGCTGGCATGCAGTGGGCACTCAGTAAGTGAGGACTGCCTTTTCGTGCTAAGGAGGACAGTCTTTCCTGGTCGCCCTTGGGTTGGGAAAACAAGATGTTTCCCTCGCAGAGGATCCCGGGGCCTCTGTGGCATCTGGGCCATGAAAGGTGGGTAAGGGACACCCCTGCTCTTCTGTCTGCAGCTCTGGGGCTGCAGGCCTGCTGCCAGATGGGCCCTCCCACCTCCCCAGAGGTCTTGAGCTGCACAAGGCAGGGGCCAGCTTCCTCCTTCACTGTCAATGATCTGCATGAAAACTTGCCAATAAACTCTGGGCCCCGACACCCCCAGAGTGCTAGTATATAAAGAGAAAGGAGGTTTTCCCTACCCAGCTTCCTGAGCAATAAGAATGAGACTCCTGGCCCCCAGACAGCCCCGCCAGTGGCCTGGGGGGTCCCCTGCCACCCAGAGAGACACAGGCAGGAGCTGGCAAGCTAGCTCCATCCAATGCTTGGGAGCCATGAATTTTTCTGAATCCCAATAAAGTGCCTTTTACTTTATTTGTCCAGATTATTTATAAATGGATTTTTCAATAAAAACAAAGCTGAGGACACATGATGGATTTTCTCTGGCACGTGGCTCAGAGCACGTCCCTCCCCAAGGCTGCCTGCCTGGCCCGACAGTACATGGCTTGAACAGCCTGTCCTCCCTTTGGGCCCTGCAAGCTCACAGTAATTTCTCAGAAGCCCACAGGTAGTCACTAAATTTAAACTCCTATCCTAAAAACTCAAACGCAACTCAATAAGCACTTATTGATATCCTTCCATATGCAAGACAGGAGACCAGGTGCTAGGCTCTGGACAGGAAGTAGAAAAACAGGGCAGACTCTCCCACAAAGGAATGTGCTCACACACTGAGCCAGTGCTAAGGAGCCAGAGGCGACTGATGCAGGACATGAGGACCTGGGTTTGAGAGCAGCAGTAGGGTAGCCTGGGTTGTGAAACTGCAGGAGATCCAGTCAGCAGCACCCCGAGGACACAGGCAGATGGGCTGGCCCACATCTCAAGAGCACTGCAGGTAAGGCTGACATCAGTGAGATCCCTGAGAATGCAGGTCTCTCAGCTTGGCCACGCTGTGACCTTGGGCTGGCCCGCACTGTAGGCAGTCACAATGGCGTCTACAAATATCACATTCTCCCGAATCCATGAGTCAGCACTCCCCATCCCTCCTGAAGACTGGGAGATGGTCCCAGTGGTGCCTTCTTGTCTCACTGGCAATAGCCAGCTTGCAGGTAGCCCTCAGTCAGCCAGGGCTCCATGGGCTGAGCCAGAGCTGGACTCACCACTAAGACTGGACAGGGCCTGACCTCTCCTGAAAACAGCCAAGGTCCTGCTGGCAGGAGCAAGAGGGGCTAGCTACTGGGGACATGGAGGAGAGGCCCTGCCTGGGGAAACCAGCACCCTCAGAAGATGTTCTGAGCAAAAGTGGAGGAACAGACACACGATAAAATCAGACAACTTATGCACCGTGTGCTTTAATTGTTCTTTGCAAGGAACTCAGACACTCGATGATCTGTTGAATGAGTGAATGAATGGATGAATGGATGAATGAATGAATACTAGCATTAAACCAAGAGACTAGCTAGGGACAGATTCATAAACATTCAAACCTCTTCCTGGGTCACCAAGAAGCAGGAGAAGGAGAAGAGTGTATTTAAGCAGGAACCTACTTGGTACACTGAAACCTGTTTAAGGAACGATGGTGGTGATCAGGATGGGGAACTCCCAAGAGGTCAGAGGTTGGCACTGTGTACCCAGCACTGTCCAGGGAAGGAAGACTCTGAACCCAGGCATGTGAACCTTCCAGGCCCAAGAGGAGCCTTCAACCCTGGGGAGCAGGGGGGGCCCCTACCCCTCCCTGGGGAGGCTTTGCCAGCCCTATCACGCCCCTCCTTTGCTGCTATACCCCACTCGCGAGTCATCCTGAGTGAGATGAGGCTGCAGGGAGAGGGACACCGTGGAGGAGGCTGAGCTGCCCACCGCAGCAGATACACCCTCCTCCACGTCTCAGGGAGGCCCTCCATTCATGTGTCCACCTGGTAGACAGCAGCATCCCACAGATCAGGTGCTGTTGCCAGACTGAGGGTCAGACCTGAAGCCACTCGAGGCTTAGCCGAGACCTGGACATGCAGGGCGCTAGCGCTTCCCTCTAACGCAGAAGTTGTCACTTAGAGGATGGGGGTGTGTGCTCCTCTGGCCCCGACACGTGATGAACATTCAGCTCCGCTGGGAGGTAAACCTTCTTTCTCCCACCTTTGCCTGCTACTCAGGCACTGCCTGGCCCCAGAGCCCACCCCGAGACGTGCAGGCCAGCACAGACAGCTGTGAGGCTGACTGCCCTCCTCCCCATGTTATTAGCACCAAAATTTCTGAAAGGCCACAACTGTGTATGTAAGGAGACAAACGGACATTGAGTATTTAATGTCGTCTCTTTCTCTAAGCAAGGGCTCGGCTTCAGTTCCTGCATCTGATGCATCTTTGCATCTGATTCAAATGCTACCAAATCCACCCAGAATGTGGTTAGTGGGTGAGGCTGCCAGTGCTCTGAACCACCAGTACTAAACCTATTTCTCTCGAAAGCAGTAAAATACCCTCCACAGGTATCTCATCAAGGTGTAGGCCACAGCCCATAAAACTCTGCCTCAGCACCTTTAAACGATGCGCACTGTTCATCAGTGACAAGCCTTTAGACTCTTCCAACTCTATCTCTTCCCACTGTGGCTCTTAGTGGCCGCCTGACACAAGACACTGGGTGGTAGGCAGGGCCCTCAGTGCTGGACAATGGACAAAGGGACTGCCAGGAAGAAGGGTGCAAGAGAAAGAACAAGAATGGAGCTCAGAAAAAGGGGGCTGCTCCGGAAACAATCAGCAAGAACGTGGGCAGGGGCCAGGTTGGAGGGTCAGACCCTCCCCCGAGCACAAGCTCCAGTGTGCTTACGCTGTGCTGCTGACCGCGCCTGGCAGAGCTGATCCCATGGTCACACTCGGGTCAACACTGTTCTTCCCTTCTCTGGAGTCCATCTAAACACTGCTTATGCTTTCAAACTGCAGGGGACAAGTGGACATGGATGAACTTGCCTTGGGAGCCACTGGCTTCTTGAAAAAAAGAGAAAACGCTTCAAGAAAACCCTCTCCCCTGGCTGATCTTTTCTGCAGCTGATGATTTGGCGCAGGTCTTCCTCCTGCTCACCAACAGACTCCCCTTTCTCAGTTCCTCCAGTCTGGCCTGGAGCCCAACCCTGAGAGGCACTCACCTCCTCACCTCCCTTCTGTTGCCATGGGATACGCACCCCTGCTCCAGCCCACAGCGGATTCTTCCACGCTGCTCCAGGACCCTCTCCGCTCAGCCCCTCAAGGACCTCTCCTCGCCTAAAGCATCACCCATCAATCAAAGTGGCCTTCCCTCCTTCCTCCTGGTGCCAGCTTCACTCCCATCTGCCCTCCCAGAATCCCTCAGGGCCACTCTCAACCCTACGTTCCCAAATCCAGTGACTTTTTTTTTCCATCTCAGCTCCTCAACAGCGTCCACAGAGCTGGCTGAGCCCTTGTCACTGCTCAGCACACCGACCTGCTCCCTTCCTGCCTCACTTGGGGCCTCCTCCTCCATCTCCTCCCCACCCAACTCCCAGCAAGCCTGGTCAGAGCTTCCACCGCCCTCTTCTCTCCTCCTTCTGCACTTGCCCCATTCCGGTTTCTGACCAGGGCACCACTTGTTTGCACCTGACAAGCTGACACCTCTAGCCCCTGTTACCTCCCTGTGCCTCGGACTCCTGGATCCGCCTGCTGCGGGGCCTCTCTGTGGGATGTTCGGGGAACACCACACAGTGAGCATCCCCCAAGGAGGGAGGTTTATTGACTCCCTCAAACCTGCCTCCCCCGGACTTCTCCCTACACTACACTCTGGGCATGACTTAAGCTGTTGGTTCAACTCTGAAGGAAGTCCCCAAGCTGTCCCCTGCTAGCCCTTATCTAGGTGGACTCCCTGTCACCTGGACAATAGCAGAGATCGTCAAGCCAGCCCCATCCCTCCAGTTGCAGAAAGACCTCAAAGTCCACTTCACTCCTTCAGCCTCCAGCAGCTTCCCAGTGCCCTGATTGGGGCTCCTGCCACCTGCCCCTGCTCTGGGTCCCTCTGCACATGTGACTTCTGGGTTCCCACCCCGGGCCTCCCTTAGTCCAGGGACACACGCTTCGCCATCCCTGAAATGTGGCTTCCCTCACCTTCACAAAGCACCTACCTCTCCTTCCATCGCAGCTCAAAGATCCTGCCTCATTGGAGCTCGGGCCCTGGGGGAGGGCCTGTCACCCCTCCCCAGAACCCCTTTCTTGCTCAGCAGCCCTCCTCCACCATGAATTGTCTTACAGGCTCCTACAGACTGAGTGCCCCCTATTCATACATAGAAACCCAAACCCCAGTGTGAAGGTATTTCAGAGATGGGGGCTTTGGGAGGAAACCAGAGGAGGTCACGAGGGTAGGGACTTTGTGATAGGGTTAGTGGCTTTATATGAAGAGAAAGAGAAAGAGTGAGAGGGAAGAAAAAACCACACACACACACACACACAAATGGGAGGACAACAGCAGAAGGCAACTGTCTACAAGTCTGCATCAAGAGCCATCAGCCAGCTCCTCGATTGGCCTCCAGGATGGGGGGAAATAAATGTCTGCTGTTTAAACCGCCCAGCCCGTGGTTTTTGTCACAGCAGCCGGAGCAGACAGACACCTTGGCTTTCCCCTTCCTCCCCTCGAGAGAACATGGACTTTGGAGGCAGAGGCGCCCCGGCCTCGCCTACCAGTGACTCCCAGAGCCAGGGCAGAGGAGCAGAAGGCTGGGAAGAGGAGCGGACGAGAGCGCCCTAAGGTGCGATCCGGAGCCCCCTCCTGCTTTGTACTACAGCCTCTGCTGCTCCTAAGATGGCTTGCGTGCCAAGTCCACACGCAAAGGCAGGGCCAAGGCAGGAGCTGCAGACCCAAAACAGCTTTACGACCAAGAGAGAAGAGGCGGGCGCATACCTGTTAAGAGCCCCCCTTCTGAGGCTGGGAGGTTCTGTCCAAAAGCGAATCAGCCCGCCTGGCCTCCATCTGCAGTACAGCAGCACCGGAGGCCTCCAGGCTTGGGCAGAGACCGCCCTTTACCCTCCTTGCACCCGCAGTTGTAGACCAGATGCAACCTGTGGATATGGGCTGGATTGAGGCTCCCCACGAAGACGACTCGGGGTCCTAACCCCATGCCTGTGTATGTCACCTTATTTGGTGACAGGAGCTTTGTGGCTTCCATGAGGACCTGGGAAGTCGGGCGCCATGATCCAATGTGACCATGTCCTTGAAAGAAGCCTTGTAGTGACTGGGGGACACATGAAGATGAGGGGTGCAGCTGTCAGCCATGGACAACCAGGAATCAAGGGCACCTGCCAGGCATGAGGGAGAGCTGAGGAAGGGTCCCCAGGGCTCTGAGGCACCCCGAGTTTGGACATCTGGCCTCTGGAACCAGGAGGAAATAACTTTCTGCTGGTTTTGGTTGCCCAGTGCACGGCATTCCATTGGAGCAACCACAGGGCACGAATGCCGTGTCACTCTCCCCGCCCTCTGCCCAGGCTGCCCAAACTCAGGCCGCAGCAGGTGGGGGTCCACGGTGCGAGTCCCGCGCTGTACTCTCGCCACACCCGACTTCCTATTCCTCCCTTGAGCTGCCTGTATCACGTGTCTCTTTATCACTCACCCTCTGTACATAGCGTATCACAGGAAAACTTGAGCCACAGCTCTGTGTAAAGGTGTAAATCCTTTCTGGGACAAAACGCAACAGTAAAAATACATCTGGAAAACCTCACGGTGCTGTATAAACAGCCATGGCGAGCATCGGGCACGCGTGCCACAGCCAGCTGCTTGTTACAATTGAAAGTTCTAAGAGGTTCGCCACCCCTGTTCTAAATCATCAGACACAGTCCTGCTCACCGCTCATGGCCTGCGGCACCACACAGGAACAGGGCCTTGTCTGAATCCTGCTCCTCTTCCCAGCACGCCCTCTCGCCAGTGATGACCACAGCTCAGCGACCTCTCAGCACCTTCTCCCTGCCCTCACTCTGCCCCTTTTCCCAGAACCACCATGCCCTGCCCTGCCCCGGTGCCTTTGCACAGTCTGTTCTTCTCCTGAGAAGTCTTCCTCTCGCTCCTTCTGCTCCATCTCCCGAGCTCAGAACCTTGCCTTGCCTTCAACTCCCTCGAAAGGTCTTTCCCAGAGCAGGGCCCTTGGGGTGGTGGGGGCACTCGGGGAGTGCGGGCCACCCCTCTCCCTACCACAGAGAAAGTGGTTCTGTCCGACAGCACCACACAAGCCCTAGGACTGTCCGGAGCACACCAGGGGACGAACAGGTGTCGGCCTGTCTCAAACCCCTGGCACAAGCAAGTGCGTGGGCAAAACTCCCGGCAAAGACAAAGCAGAAAGCCTGAGGGTTTTCCCAGACTGTCACAGCTACTCGGGGCGCCAGGAAAGCCTGCTCCTGGACAGTCTGCCGGCTCAGATGGCGAGTCTGCCAGATCTCACAGCTTTGTGACCTCGGGAAGCTCTGACCTGAAAATAAATTGAGAGGGAATAAAAAGGGAAGGAGGAAGAATGAGAGAAAATGATCTGCTCCTTCCCGGCCGTGCTTCTGGCAGGCTCGCCACACAGTCAGTTCCAAAAACAAAGGGGATCTTCGCTGTGTCAGAAAAACCCACATAAATCTCCGGCGCCACTGCTTTCCTGGCAAGGTTCTGCGTGCTCCTGGGAAACTGGAACCTGATCCCTGAACAGTTTCAATCAGAAAGCTTGTCTTGGCTATACAGGGGCCACCAAACTTTCCGGTCTGAGCACAGTGGAGGCGGCTCTGGAAAGGAGAGGAGACGGAGGGGAAAGGGACATCCGGCTGTGGCCATTTCACATGCTCTCACCCCAAAAGCTCTGCAGACACGGGGACAGGGAGCAAAGGCAAACCCCCAGGAGACCCCTCCTGTGTGAAGCAGAAAAGCCCTGTTATGGGCTGCGCTGGGCCCCCCACTCATATCACAAAGCCTGGCCCCCAGAACCTCAGACCGTGACTGCCTTTGGGGACGGGGCCTGGAAAGAGGTGAAGAGATTGAAATGATAGCCGCGGGGTGACCCTGCATGTCCTATAAGCAAGGGGACCTGGACACAGAGACTCTGAGACACACACAGGCACACAGAGGAAAGACCACAGGAGGCCTCGGGTGAAGGTGGTCATCTGCCTGCCCAGGAGAGGCCTCAGGAGAGAGCAGCCTGCAGACACCTTGGTCTCGGCCTTCAGCCTCCAGGACTGTGAGAAGCTATGTCTCTGTGGCTCCAGCCTCCCCGTCTGTGGTACTTCGCATCAGCAACCCTTGCTGACCACTCAGCCCCTTAGGAGGGGAAACTGCCAATCTTAAGTTTCCCCCGGGTCCATTATCTGCTCAAGAGCTGTGCACACTGTAGATTACGCACCTAACAGCTAAACTCAAAGCAAAGGTGGTCCTGAACAGGTCTGGGGCAGCTGTAGCAATTGCAAATGCTGGGGTTCTTCTGCCGACCCACCCAGCAGCTGCACTTCCGGGGGCTCCGCTCTCACATCAGGCTGGAACAGCAGCTGCCTCTTAGCACTGAGTGAGAGCTGGATCTGATGCAGCTTTAAAGGGCACACATGGGCCCAGCACAACCGAAGGCTCACCTGATGCTACTCACTAGATCCTATTTTCCAACCTTCCGCAAAGCACAGGACCCACAGATTGCTTCAGGGAGAGGAGGAAGTCGTTCCCTTATGCAGAAAAGAGGGCGCCATTTGAACAAGACGCACAGCAGAGGATGCTGATGATACCCAAGGTTTAGCAGGCTCTCCTGACCCCCCCTCCTTTCACTCTACCAATTCCTTCAAGCAAAACTCTTAAACTGAGCCAGGCACCCATCTCTGGGATCAGTAAGGGAATCTGTGAATCCCAGGAAGAGACCAGAATATCCAGGGACCCAACAAGCAATGGCAGCTGGAAATGGGGAAGGTGAAAGGGAAAGTTCTGGCATGAAAGAGGCGGACGTAAAAGAGCCAGGACCCTGGGTGGTGGCCTTGGAAGCTGGACCTTCTGGAGCCTGGGAAGGAGCCAAATGTGCAACTGAGCGGCCCTCAGCCTGACTCACCAGGCCAAGAGCTCACGTCACCAAGGCTGATGGGCGCCTCACCGGAACTCATGGGAGAGGAAGACCAGATGTGCGGCCGCACAGCACGCACACTTACGACACAGGCGCACATGTGTCCTGGCCATTCTCTACCTGAGCTTTAGCCACTGGGAGTTGTAAACCATCTTTGATCCTCCCGTGGAGCTGGGGTCACATCTAGGAGAGCAGGGGTCGCCATAAGCCCCGGCCTCCATGTGCAGCCCTAGAACGTGGGCAGATCTGGACTAGAAAGCGCCTCTGGCAGAGAGACCACCCCCTCGGCGGGGCCTGCCACACCCACAGCTCTGACGTCCACCGAGGTACCCACACCTTCCCACCTACTAAGCACTGCCTGTTCATTCTGTGCACATTTATTCCTTCCAGAAACATCTGCTGGGCACCAGCAGAAACTATCAGCCCCCACCCTGGGCCTCCAAGAGTGGCAGAAACCTGAAAGCTGAGGGTCTCATCCAGCCCAGACACCAGGATTCCAGAGGGACCCTAGGCAGGTCAGGTCCCATGAATGAGGAGGTCAAGCTTGGGACAGAAATGCACCACCCCTAGATAGGGTCACATGGACATGTCACAAGGACATCTGTCACCGTCAGGCCCAGAGCACAGGGTGGGAAGCCACACATGGTGTCTCATGGTCTATGGGGCACAGGGGATTGGCACTGGACATCATAGGTGGTCAAGACCCTGGGGGGGGGTCTGAGGAAAGGACTCCATGTGGCCCAGAGCTGGCCACCTCCAGGGCCATGTCCATCTGGCCTCAGGGGAAGGAAGGGGAGGCAGGGTGTTACTGATGGAAATGTCACCCTCAAGGTGTCCACTGTGGCCTTTTGTCACAGGTGAGTAAGTTCCTGCTGTGGAGGTTGTCGTGACCCAGGTCTAATTCCTTGGCCTTGTCCCATTGCCACAGGGGACACCTTGAGGGGTGTCATTTCCAGGACAGCCCCCACCCTGCCTCTGAAGCACACATTTTCCCTTACCCTCTGCATGGCTCCTGGATTCCCTCCGAGAGAAAGTCTCCTTCCCGGCTGAAGCTTCTGGCCCTATTCCAGCCCAGAGGGGCAGCGAGGTCTCACAGTGGGGGAATACACACAGGCCAGGCCCTCACTATGGGAAACCCCACCTGCGACTCTGCCTGCTCAGCCTCAGGACTCACGGGCAGAGGTTTACAGAAAGACTTCAGGCGTGAACAGATCACCGGCTCCACAGCCCCATTGACCTGCACGTCTCCAGCCCTTGGGCAGGAGCTCACCCTCTGGGGTCAGATTCGTCCCATGGGCACCGGGACACTTTCCTGGGCACCTAAGAGATCCCTGGAAGTTCAGCCCCTTCTGTGACAAAGCCTGAGTCTGACGGCTGCCCCGCGGATGTGTGAGTCTGCTAGAGAGGTGTGAAACCCACTGTGGATTTCTGCTTAAACACCTGTGCAGTCGGCTTCTTACAGCACTTTGCTCTGGCTTCAATACAAGCACTTTCAAAGATCGATCCCGGGACTGCTCCCGCTGGAGCAGACAGTGCGGAGACGAGACGGTTCAGTCACACGCACAGCAGGAGGCCCAAACTCAAGGCTCAGGCAGTGCTGCTCCTGCCGACAGTGGACTTCCCAAAAGGACTCAGGTAGCCGAGACCCAGAGAGCAGCCTCAGTGCTAGAGGGGCTCAGTCTCTTGCTGTCTCCCCACCCTGGGCTCTGCCCACGTGAGACGGGTGACAGCCCCACAGCACCAGGCTGTGAACAGCAGGAGGAAAGTCAGGGAAGACCTGGCTGGAGCAGTGATGCTGACCCTGACCCCTCGGGTGGGGCTCCCCACAGAACCACTCACCCCAAGGGGTCCCTCAGCAACGTGCCCTCCCCACAATCAGAGCACAAACCCAGTCCCCGCCCCCGTCCCAAGCCCAAAGCCAGGGCATTTGGTAAACCGTGGCTACATCAGCCACGGGGAGGTCTCGTCTCTGGCATAGTTATCTCATGTCACTCTTTTAACAAAGGACATCGTTTAATTTTTAAAATAAAAAGAGCTAGAAAAGAAATCACTCCAAAGTGGCTTTCAGGTGCAGTCAGGTGAGGCACATTGCAATGTGTCCTAATTTAATTGCGGGTTCAGAAGGGTTATTGGAAGGGTTAAAAATAGATTACAGAAACTACACATTTAAATATTCACAAGCATCATGGTAACATCAAGGGAGGTACTAAAATCACACACATGCTTCAAGTATGATTTTTGGGACTGACTTAGGGCAGCAGCTGGGTCCAGGCGCAGCACAACAGGGAGGAGAAGCAGAGAGAAGTGGAGGTGAGAGAGGCCAAGTGAGTCCCACCACCCAGGACAGGGCAAGAGCCAGGGAGGCGCCAGGAACCAATGGCAGCGTGAGCTGAGTGGGAAGGGAAGTGGGCTGTGAAGGCTGAGAGGCAGCAGATGACAAGGACAACTGTCCCCAAGACACCAAGGAGTGACCCTGGCCAGCAGGTGCTGGTCTGGAAAGGGCTTCAGGGAGATGTGGAGTCTGCCCTGGTACACAGGGACCTTCGATCACAGAGCAAACAGCAGTCCGGTCCCCCAGCTCCTGGATCCCTGGTAAGGACCTGCCGGTGAAGACCGCAGAGACGCCCCACACAGGGTGCTCCGGGCATCGAGGGGCCAAAGGTTCGGGTGCAGTCAGGTTCAGACCCAGCTCCACCCCGCCCTCTGCCTGCGCCTGGAGTCAGTGGCAGAGTCAGTAGATGAGGACCTACAGTACTAGGCAACCTCCCACTGCCTCCTCCCCAGAGCTGGAGTCACTGTCACCAGTCACATCACCCACCATCTGCCAATTGCAGGTGACCATCTCCATGGGTTCCATCTAGCTGCATTCTGAGGGAACTCAGCAATCACCAGCCTGAGTTCTGAGCTCTTCAGCTTCTGAGAGGGAACATTTGACCCCAGGAGTCACCGCTGCACTGTCCTACACTGTTGTTATGGATTAAAAACTGGTGGTCAACTTAACACCAGCTGAATTAAATCAGCACAGGGCTGAGCGTAGATGTTCACCTGAGGAAAGTTGCCAGCATAAATAGAGACGTGGAGGAGAAGGAGTGAGGAGTTGTGGTTTCTCCTACGTGTTGCTGTTTGAGCCTTTGGTTCTCCTGGAGGAGCTCGTCATGACCAGCTTCCCCAGGGTGAGTTCCACCATTGTCATTGGAGAAGCTGGGGACCTTATTGGTGAGGAGGCTGGGGTTCACCTTGGGGGAGCTCTGGTGCTTACATCGAGCATCGCTTCCTGGCTCTGGAGGGGAAGATGTGTACTGTTTAATCTCCAAGAGAAATTCATCATGTTGGCTTCCTGGCATATACGTGACTGTTATCATCAGAGGAGCTCGGGGCCTCCATGTCGCTGAGGATGGCTGTGGTGCTTTTTAGGACAGCCGTGGTCTTTGTTTTGAGCATGACTTCTTGGCTCCAGTGTAGAACTCTCAATCTATCAGCACAGCCCCTTCATCCCTCTGGCATAGACTTTCTAGCTTCCACCACTGACCTTTGGGCCTTCCCTGTGTGGATCTGTAAAGCAGACTGGCGTGAGTGCTTCTTGTGGGCTCTAGACCTCCAGTTGGACTTGTGGGAGGCATTGTCATGAGCTCTGGGTCTTCATCTGGACTCATGAAGGACATTGCTGTGGGATCCAGGCCCTTGGCTGAATATTCTGGGTCTTTAGTGTTGTGTTGTGGACAGATTTCCTGTACTTTCTTGTGTTCTACTCTGGGTGACCATCATAAAATAATATTATAAATTCTGTATCTTGATTCTAATTGTTCTCCTCACAACCCCTGACTACAACAACTGTCCTCCTCCATGTTATGTGGTTCCCAGCGTCTCCCATCACTGGTGGGACACCAGGCACCCTGATCCAGCTCCTCACCCAGCAGGACCAAAATACAAAGGGCCAGCTTAGGGTGGGGCCTTGCTCCAGGCACAAACCCAAAACACACAGGGAGTTGGGCCTCTCCCTCTCCCTGAAGCTTGTGGGTCAGATTTTATTACTATGGCCAAACATCTGAGGAAACAACTTAGAGGAAGGAATACTTATTTGGGCTCACGGTTTTAGGGGCTTCAGTCCATGGCCAGGTTCATTGCTTTGGGCCTGTGGCAAGGCAGAAACATCATGGTGGAAGGGGTTGGTGGAAGGAAGCTGCTCGCCTCATGGCAGCCAGGAAGCAGAGAAGAAAGGAAAGAGCCAGAGACAGGAAGGTGCCATGGACTAAATACACCCCTCAAGGCCATAGCTCTAAAAACCCACTTATTGCAACGGGGCTCTTCCTTACACCATCCCATTTAGCTACAGACTTACTGACGGACAAATCCAGTCACCTCTCTGGCCCCACTCTGCACTGGGGACCAGGCCCCCATCCATGGTCTTCCAGACACTTCCTACTGAACTATAATAGCGTCTCTTCCTAAAGCACTTTTGAAGATGAGTAACTAGTATTCTTGTGGCCAGCTCCCACAGTAGCCCCATGGTCCCTTCTATTTCTCTCCGAAAGAGCCCACTCTGTGCCCCACTCACCTACAGGGGCTTAGACTTTCATGGAAGTCAAGGGTTTCTTGGGGGCTCTTTCTTTCCTTCACCCCCACACATCAGCCTCTCTGTGACCAATATCTCCCAGTGCAGAAATGCACAGATAGCATTTCTGTCTGGGTGACACCCACAGCCATGTCCACAAATGGCCTGGCATTGCCAAGGCAGACACTCTCTCCCCTGGACACCTCCTGGTGGCCTTTGCAGAAATCTGATGTCCATCCTGTGACCATGGCCTTAGACTTGCCCCCAAGATGTGTTCAGCACACTCTAGCCTGCTTGGGAATCTGTCTGTAGCCACAACTTGGATCAGGACCCAGGGGACAATAAGCAGCTGCAGAGGGGACACTGTCACCTGAGGGGGCTCAGATCTCTGCACCCTGGCTGTCGTGGAGACAGAAGTCATCTCAGAGTTCCCTGGTCCTGTGGCACAGTGTGTACAGACTCCTCTTGCCTCATACCTCCAGGAAATCAAGACAGGGAGCCTGAGTTCCTAACCTATCCCTCCAGAAGCACAGCCCTAGCCCCTGGCGGCCTGCATCCTCCAGGGACATGGCATCACTTCCTTGACCTCCCACGTTCCCCACGCCCATTCGCTCAGCTCCAACCTCAGTTTCCTGGCTGCCCTTTAAGCCCTCTGGGGACCATCCTGCCTCAGGGCACCGAGCTTGCCCTGAGGGGCTCTTTTTCCCCAGAGAGCACACAGCTCCGGTCCCCCACCTGGCTTTACCAACAGCTCCCGGGAGACTGCGTAACCTTCCTGCAGACACCTACCACCCTCAGGCTCAGCGGACAATTCCCGGTTCTCCTGCCCATTGGCCTCTCCTCCCTCTGCAATGAACACTCCATGAAGCCAGGGGCTTCTCTAGCTCACTCCTGCGGGCCAGAGCCCAGGGCAGTGCTTGGCACACACTAAGTGCCTCATAAGCAGCTGTAGGATGAACAAAGGATCTCACCAGCCCTCAACTGTTGCTTTGAAACAAGAGACACAACACAAAGCTGAAACGCACCCATAGGTACAGAGGCATCGGTCACGCTCCCCCAGGGTGAACGCCAGCAGGAAAGTGGGAGCGGGGAGCCGCCAGGGAGAGCTCCCTGGGCCTGGCTCCGCTTTCTCCTTGGCTTGGGCAGCTTGGCTTCCAGCTCAGGGCACCTAGGCCTCTGAATCGTGCTGCTTCTGCTATGCATGACTCCTGCTGACCCCAAAAAGACCCTCCTCATCTTGGGCTGAAACCTCAGAACCAACTTCCCGTTCACATGTGAATTCTCAGACTTCCATGAGCTCAGCAGAGTCCAGAGAATGGTTAATGTCTACTCCTCGAGTTACTTCACCCACGTTCAGCACCATTTTCCTCGCGTGCTGCACCAGGCAGCGCCAGACCAAAGCAAACCCACGTACCACGTACGGCACTTCGCTAGGTCAGCCGGGCCTCAGGAGATTCTGGGAACAGTTCCCAGGGTCCTGAGGGGAACCCTGCAGCACAGCTCCGCTCGGAGCGGTCACCCACTACCAGACACCCGGGACCTGTGTGGGCAGCGCCTGGCACCGAGGCTGCTGGGAACAGCATCCACCTCGCACAGACTCTGCCAGGGGCACAGACTCTGCCCTCTCCCAACAAGCCCCACTCCTGCAAGTCTTCATTTACTAATTCCATCAACAATTAAACTCTTAATTGTATTTTGTTTTTCAAATGTCTCCCACTGTGACTATCTGGTTAGTGTTTGTCTCACTCGGGTAATTACCTGGACTTTGCAATGTGCCCATTTATTTTACCTTGGAGTGACTCCCTCTTTTTTTTCCTTTTGCCACACTCAAAAATTTCTCCTGTCACCATAATTAATCGATCCTATTCCTACAGCAATTATATTCGAATTATCTTAATAAAGCCCAGCTCAGAGTGTCATCCAGTGAGAGGGCAAATCTTGGTCTCCAGTAGGTGGGGAAGGCTCTGCCCTGGCCCTGCCCCCCACTCCCAGAATCCCAGCACCCCACAGGGGTGCACCACTGTGGCCAGGGGCTTTCCCTGCCCTAGGGACAGCCAGCCTGTGAGAATCCACCAACCGGCTGGGATTGATTGCCGGGCAGGGTGCGCAAAGTCCTAAAATATCCTCTTTGTCAAGGAAAACTAGAACGAGCCACCTGGCAATAGAAAGTCCAGGTTTTGCAGAGTTCCCCCAGTCTGGAGTGCTGCTCCTGGGGATGTGGGTGGATGCGCCTAAGCACATCTCTTGCTGGCGTGACACCGCCATCCGTCCCCACCCAGCAAGGGGAGAACTGCTCTTGTCAGCTTTACTCTCTAATCCTAGTAACCTGGGGGGTGGGAGGGGCAGAATGGCAGGAAGAAACCCAGGGAGCGGGAGAAAATGGGGCTGCCAAGAGCTTCCAGACATGCGACCTCTGTGGGGACACGGCGATAAATGACAACTTTCGGGGCCACTTGGAGCCTCAGGAGGCAAGCAGCGAGCAGTGAAGGGGAGGAGGAAGGTGGAGGTGAGAATGCAGAGAAAAAGGAAGCAGAACCATAAAGGAGGAGAGGCAAGGAGGGAGAGATGGGGAGTGTGATCCTGCGTGAGAGAGGTGGGCCCCATCCTCGGGCCTGGGGGCTGCTCCGCCATCCCCCTGCCCTGCCCCTGGCGCACCAGCAAAGGGCTGAGTGCCCCAGGCCAGCTGGGCTGAACCTGCTCTAGACTCAAGCCCCTCCCCGGGAAGGGAGGAAATGCGTGGCCCTGAATGTCAGTCAGGACGTGAAGCTGCACTGCAGTACCGACACCTGGAATGTCTCCAAGTTGAAAAAGTTTGTGTTCTTTTCACACCACACAGCCGCTGCACCCTGCAGGGGAGAGGACGCTGGTCCCCATGGTCACTTGGGATCAGGGCTCCGCAGGCACCACCTCACCCACGTCTGTCATTGCCAAGTTGGGGAAAGACACATGGCAAACCACAGGCTGTAGCTTCTGCTCACACACACACAGACACAGACACACACACACACACAGGCTGCCTACCAGGCCACAGCCAGTGCTGTCCCCACCCCTAACTTCAAAGCAGGCAGGGAAATGCGGTCCCACCCTGGCTCCAGGGAAGTACAGTGATACAGATGACCGACACTGGCCGCCCCAGGCCAGCAGCTGTGACAGGCACCTGATACGCTGCCTCATAACAAGCCTGGAGAAAGGATCTTGCTGTGCCCGGCTGCACCCCTCAAAGCCTCAGGAAGTGTTTTACAGGGGCCTTTTTTGGAGATGGCTGAATCTAGAGTGTGTGGGTGATTCACAGTGTAATACTAGGGTTAAGGGTGCTGGGACTGCGGGTGGGTGAATGCTGAGTCACCCCACTGACTGGACTGGCACCGCCCTAATTCTAGTAGCCTGGATACACTATAAGGGACAGAAAGAGACCTGTTGCTTCTGCCCACTCTTGCTGCTTTTGCTGCCTTGTGGGCACCATGAACGGTTGTCCCCGGCAACGCCCCTCTGCCGCGTGCCAGTCCACCTCGGACAAGTCAGCTATGGACTGAAACCTCTGCAAACCACGAATTGCACAGGTCTTTCCCCTTTTACCTTTGGATGCCGGGTACTTTGTTTCAGCAGTGAGAGGACAGTCACACTGTGCTTCTCCTTGATTTGTTTTCAGAAGAAGAAACTAAGGTTTGATATCTACATGCTGAGGTCAAGGGCCCAACAACACGTATTAAGAGCAGTATTCAAAGCTGGCCCCTGTGAACACCCCCAGCCTTGCTGGGCGTGGAGGCTGGCGCCTGCAATCCCAGTGCCAGGGGACACTGCTCCTATGCCATCCCACACCCAGCCCCAAGGGGATCAGCCACTCTCTGCTCTCTCCCTCCAGACCAGGAGTTCTTCCAGGGCAGCTGAGTGCCTTCCTCCTCCGCCGGCAGTGACAGGGCAGTGCAAGCCCAGACTGGGTGCCACTGCCCGCTCCAAAGTAAGGACTTCGGACTGCAGACAGCTCCCCTGGAGCCCTCCTGGGGGCCGGGAGGGGCCCTGGCTGCTCCGGAGCACACTCAGCCCCAAAGAAGCCAGCCAGAAAAATCTGGAAAGCTATAAACAAACGCCCTCCAAGTTTGTATCAGTGTGGCTTAACTGCATTGGCCGCCAGCTTATTAAATAAAGTAAATTAGGTCTCAATTATTTGCTTGCACACCAGGCAGGAAAAATGAAATTTTCAATTTAAAAGTAATATTGCTATTAATATGCAGAAGTGGATCTGAAATTGGACTTTCTTAGGCTCCCACTGAGGGAGGTCAGAGGCAAGAGAGGCTCGGGAAGGTCCCGTCCCCACCACAGCACCCATTGGGGACCCCAGGTCGCTTCAGCAGTGTGGGGGTCTGGATGCCTGTAAAAAAAGACAGCCGCACAATCTTCTTCTTTTCCTCCTGCAGCGTGCGTGCTACGGTCCAACCCAACGCCCTCAAAGAACTTAAACCAGGAGCTTTCCGGGCCTTGAACCCTGTTTTCCTTTTTTCTTTTTCTTTTTTTAATGGAAAGGAAGAGCTAGTAACAGGAAAGGATGTGTCTAACCCCAAACCCCTCTGCGCTCGGTCCTCACAGAGGAAACCCTTTAGATCTGACCCCGTTACTCTGTTTGGACTCAATGGGCACCTTGCACTCTGAACCTCAATCTCCTATCTGGAGTGTAAAGAACCAGGATCAGGTCCCACTGGCCACCTTCTTAGGCCTTCTTTCCAGAACCCTTTTCTCCTCCAGAGCATCTCCATAAGCGAAGAGCGGTCCTCGTGGAACAAGAAGAACCTTTCAAAGGTAGAGAGATTTGAAAGTTTAGGGCTTTTGAGGTTGGCCTGGGAGTAATTTAGTAACTAGTGACACACATATGGTGGGCGGGCTTGGGGTAGAGGCTGGGGACCAGCTGTGTCCCCTTCCAGCAGAGGACAGAAGGAGCAGGAAGAAGCTTCCCATATGGCAGAAGGGGCTGGATGGGCAGGTGTGGCAGCGACAGCCGGAGACCTTTCTGGGACAGGCTGGCTCCCTCCCTAGAGGCCACCCGGGGTGGTGGGTGGGGAGTGCCAGCCTCAGGGCCACCACTCAGCCACAGGACCCAGACAGTCATCTCCTACCTGCTCTGAGCTTCTGCTTTTCACTAACACCTGGGCGCTTGCTGTCTGACTCATTTTGGAAAACAGGAGTGAGGGGCCCAAGGGCTCTGTGCACTATCGCCAGAGGGGAAGCTTCGTCACAGCGCGTAGGAAAGGCCACTTCCTCCACAGAAAAGCCTTGCATTCGTGCAGTTGGGTTTGGTGCTGTTTTTAATGAAAATAGTGGATGCTGTGGGAGGAAACAGGTGAGCAGACAGGCAGGGAAGAGCAGGAGGGAGGCAGCAGGACAGAGGAGGCTGGAGGGGCTGGGAGGAAAGACGCCACACAGGGTGGGCACGAGAGGACAGCGACCAGCAGGGATACGGTCCCTCTACAGAGCGAGCGAGGAGCCGACGTCTCAGAAGGTCGCCAGGGAGGGGAGGGCTGAGCCTCCTCACTCGGCTCAGTCAGGCTCCAAATGCCAGGCCTTCAAGGTCGGAGAGGACGGCTCCCCTCTCTGCGCCCACACACTGGAGGCTCGGCCGCCCATCTGCCAACCATGCCTGGGCCTTCCCACACCAGGCAGGGCACTGCAGGAGCCCCCCCGGTGGGGAGAGGGACACAGGACAAACACTGGGGTCTCTGGAAGCACTGTGAATGGGATCCCCCTGCCTGGCTCAGCCCCTGCAACACATCCTGGCCAGGCCCCAGGCTGCAGCTTGCTGACGCTGGCTGTGAGCGTGTGCGTGTGGGCGAGTGCCCGAGACAGCTCTGCAGGGACAGGCAGGGGACACTGCCACTGAGGAGGATGGCAGGCACCTCCTGTGGATCGCCTCTCAGCTCCTGACCTCCCCCTGGAGGACACAGAGACCTGTCTGGCCTCCGGATGTCCCCAGGGAGAACCACTCTCTGCCACACCACCTGGTGCCCCGCGGAGACCAGACACCCTCTGATGTCACCCTGAGTGCAGGCGACTGGGGCTTTAGAAGTGGCAGGAAGCAGGTGCAGGAGGGGCTCACAAAAGCCAGCGGCCCGAGTATCTGCTAGGTGCAGGCCTGCCAAACCTCCCACCCCCGGAGCTGGGAAGTTCTGCCAGCCGCCCACCCAAGACGAAAACACATTCTCTGGAACATTCAGGAGCTGCTGTTCACAGCAGCAGCACACGGGGAGGGTGACAGGGAGGCAGGGAGGGCAGAGGCTGAGAAAAGAGCCGGGTTTTGCCGTGGATCCTCCCCCTGACCCCAGCAGTGAGCTAACACTGACCGAGCACTTGCCAGGAGCTGGCCGCTGTGCCTGGAGGCCACTTTCAACACTGGACAGTCCCAGGCGGGCTACTACCGAGCCGTGCATATGTCGGAGGGGGAGCACTGCACCTGTCCACGCGTGTGTGTGCAAACACGTACACACACGCGTGTGGGTGCAGCCCAGATGTGTGTTGGGTGGGGTAACAGAGGAGCCCTAATGTACTACATAGCCGGCCTGCCCGGCAGCCTTGGAACTTAGATGTCCCCTCAGCGGCCACCTGTCCTGGCCCTGCCAGGCTGTGTAGCTGGCAGGCTTTCCGGCCCAGCGAGAAAGATGCAGGGCTGAGGTCTGCCCTCACTGCAGCACACTGTGCCAGGAGGGAATTCTGGGGAGGGGATTCATTTGGTTGCGCTTTGCCTTCTTGAGGGAATCAGCGACTTAAGACGCCGCCGGAGCACCTGCCTTGGACCTTATTACAGTGACCTCTGGTGGTCAAGAATCAGACATTGCATGGCCAAATGAGAGCTAAATTGCTTGATTCAAAGCAACTCCAAGTAACAAATGCCTCGAGGTCCTCTAAGAGGTTCCAAGAACAGAGGAGGAGGGACTGAGTCAGGAGCTGCTGTCACCTGACCCCAAGGACATTCCAGTCAGGGTTATCTGAGCGTCAGCCCAGGCCGTTCCCTAGCCACAGTTTCTCCCTGCCCCCACCCACTGGTGGCATCTCAATGCCAGGCTTAGAGGGCACAGGATCCGGGAGGCTTTGCAGGAAAGCTTCAGGCCTGCCAGGGGTCCTGCTAGGAGCACAGCAGGAGGAAGTGTTTCTACAAGGCTCTGGATCTCGGCACTGCTGCCAGCCCTTCACCAGCTGCTATGGGGCTCTCCTGCTAGCAGACAGAGGCCCGGGCACCACAGGGGAGGCAGGAAAGTCCCAGCCAAGGGCTGTGCCCAGCCAGGCACAAGAGTGGTCAATGGAGCTTCTGCCCAGCCTCACCCAGACCGTGGTGCTGGGGCAGCCAGGGAATAGGCATGCTGAGCAAGAGAAGGAGCCCCGGCCGTGGGCAGCAGTTGGGCAACTGGTGCTCTGGCTTCTGGGCAGGAGGGAGGGGGACAGAATCCCAAGGGATATAACAAGCATGCATCTAGCCTCAGCAAGGTCAGGGGCAGTCGGGGGTTCTTCTGCGGAGGCGAGGCTGCGGGGCACGGTGACAGTGTGGAAGACAGTTCCGGCCCCCACTGAAGACAATGCCGAGTCCCCGTGGCAATCCCGAGTCCCCACGGCAATCCCAAGCCATTCTAGAGAGGTGCTCCTAAGCTCTAAAACCACTCCCGAAAAAGTCTCCAACAACCACAACGTCACCCATTCAAGTGGCTTCTAGAAGCTTCCAGTTCATCCCAGCCAGAAGTGAACCCTAATCCTTCCTCACATCACTGCCACCACCTGCTCCACGCATGGTGCATCGGTCATCATCGAAACCCCAAAACACAGACCGCGGGGCCTCCCGAGGTCCCTGCAAACAGCCCTTAGGACAAGCCGGGCCTCCCTGTTTAGAGATGAGGATGGATGGCTCACCCTCCTGGTATTCTTTGGAACTCAAAATGGATGCAGAATATCAATATTGTCTCAATTTTCCTTTATCTATGAGGAGACGTCAGCAAACCTTTCTGCCAAGGATTGTACAAGGATCATTAAAAGGAAAATGTCCATGGTAATTGTGCCTTTATGCATATTTCTTCACTCCAATATTCTATAACATAATAATGTTTCACATTTCTGCAGAACTGTCTTTTCAGCATGTTTTCGCATTATGCTTAATTTCGTAAGAGTTTCTCAGCCCCACATAACGACACAGTTCAATGCAAAATCAGATATAAATCTAGCTTAAGAGACTCTCAACAGGAATTTCATTTAAAACTGTAAATGTTAAAAAGATTCTGGCTCTGATTTATGATATGTTGTGTGTGTGTGTGTGTGTGTGTGTGTGTGTGTGTGTGTGTGTGTGTTTCACAGAGAGAGCTGAACTGGCCCTCTTAGACAATAGATGTCACAGCACCGGCACCCTCATCTGGGCAGGTCGCGTGGACCGCAGCTGTGCCCCTGGCAGGGACCAGTGACGGAGGGCAGACAGCACAGCTTTCATCACGTCCACCTGCAGCCTCGTGAAATGAACAAAGCTGTGGCCTGTGCTGGCTCGGGGGCAACTTCCAGGGGACGAGTTCCCAGCCTCCTTTCACCTATTTGCTCCTTCAAAACGCTGGGGCATCGCCCAAGGGCTTCCAAATCCTGCTCCCACTTGCACCTGTCTCGAAGAAGTGCAGGCAGGGATCAAAGGGAGAGGCAGAGAGACCCAGGTCAGGACTTTAATCTGGGTTATGTCCGGCTGCATTCCTGACTTCCTCCTCTCAAAGGGACAGAGAAAACCCCAGCACCTGCTCGTGTCTTAGCCTGCAAGACTGGCGAGCTGACAGTGCCCAAAAGCTGACTGGAGAAGCAGGCCGATGCCTGCAGGTACCGTGAGCCATGAATTCCTGACGAAATTCATGAATCCGGAGGAGACATTCATCCACTGTCTCCGCGCATTTCAGACAATTTTAAAATGTGGATTATTTACATACTAGGCTCTAATGACTGCAAAGCAACCATTACAGTCCGTCATGTAAGACCATAGCCAGGCAATGTTACTGCAGCAATCACACACATGCCGTGTTTAGACAACTTATAATACACAGATTATTTATATCATGGAAACATCTCGGTGGCCCTGGCATTATGCTATCAACAAAAGACAACATGGCAGCAGTAGATTAAATTGAAATATGCTGGCTGCTTCTGAAACTTCCAACTTTATGCCAAAATGCAAAATGCAAAAAGAAAAAAAATCACACTTAGCATCTTGGAACACACTAAGTCTAAAATTTCGCTGGAAAGGTGGAGCTATTGTGAGTTGCAACCCCCAAAAAAGAAAAAGCCACCGCTTTGCAATTGTAAAATCCATTTATTTAAAGAAGACTGAGGTATCCAAGCCTTATGATAGCACTTAACATATTTAAAAATATGCACTGCGAAGCTCTAAAAGTTCCTGAATTCCTTCATAAAACATAGAGATACATATATATGTTTCACCACTTCTAAAGGACCCCACCCAACTCCAAGCAGAATCTGTAGGGAACACGCCCCCAGGAGAAAGCAATCAAAAGGACTTGTCTCTATATCTTTCCAGGAAAGTAAATTATATATAGGTCTGTGCTCACACCCCCACTCCCCTATAGGTTACGCATTTTCCTCCCACACTCCACAGCCCACAGAAATGAAGAGAAAATTAGCAAGTGGGCTTAAGCACATGGATATCTAATTGCAACTAATCTAAGCGCCACATCTTTCTGCCTTTCAGAACTTTGGTTTCACTTTAAAGCGGTTCGCATTAGCCAAGTTGACAGATGACAATTAGCTTCAAGAATAAAACGCTTCTCTAGATAAATCACCCCACATACCTGCACGGCTTCCAAATGTCTCCATGGGACTTTTACATGATGGTTCAGATGGGAGAGGAAACATCACCAATTTTAATTCAGAGTCGTACCAAGAGGTCAGAGAGGACCCCAGACTTAATGACCAAATGTGTCTCTTCTCGGAGGAGTGCCGCATTTCTGTCCCCTGCGCAATGTGACATGCAGGGGTTTCTTGGGCATTTTTTTATCTTTACAAATGAAGCAAGGTTTTCTAGAACTGTAAAGAGGAAGAGGAGAAGGAGACTTGGAGGATGAAGAGGGAGTTAGACTAAAGGAGGAAGAGAAAGAAGAAGTGGAACTAGAGAAGACCACAGTGGTGGCCACAGCACCACACGCCCATTATGTATTAAGTAGCATAATCCACAAAGCAGGATTTAGTAAAGCATAAAGTAAAAGTTACAAGGCTTAGTGACCTTGTTCCTGCCACACTGCCAGCAGAAGTGGATTGCTAAGATTCTTGCAGACACACATACATACATCTTTGTTTTTACATAAATGATATCTGCATTGTCACAAAAGCTTGCCTAAAAGAAATATAAACAAATAGTAAACTCTAACCGATGCTATGCCTACATGCTGAAGTATCTGGTGGGAAAAGTACTGATGTCTGCGACTTTCCCACTTAAGTGAATCAAAACATTAGGATGGTAGATGAATACAGAGATAGACACTGAGAAAACAAGAAGGGTAAGATATTAACCGTAGAAGCCAGTTGGTGGATATACTGGTTTTGCAAAATTCTTCCAACATCACATGATTGAAAGTTTCAAACTGAAATTATAAAAATAATTTTTTCTCACTTAATAACACTGCACTAACCTCTTTCCATGTGAGCATGTACAAACCTCCATCCTCTCCAGCAGCTGCTCACGATCCTATTTATATTAAACTGTGTACCACAATTTATTAACCCTCGTTGACGGACATTCAAGTTACTTTGCAAGGACAGTGTCTCCGTGAATATCTGGGTAATTGTCTCTGAACATCTGTGATTTGATAAATTTCAAAATGTGGAATCACTGACTCAGAGAGAGCAGGTTTCTTCCCTTCTGATGGGTAACGACCCCCAGCTAGCCCCTCCTGCACACTTAAGGTACGTACACACATTTCACACACCATTTCATATACTCGTCTAAAGAATCCAGTCCATAAGAACTATCACAGGCTCCTTTTATATTTGAGGAAACCGAGGCATGGAGAGATTCATGGCTTACCCAACTCTTGTAGCCAGAAGCTACAGTCTGACCACAGATACTCACTGTAGCCACCGTGCTTACAAACTATACTCAAAAAAATCAAGCCAGTGTAGGTTCCTACCAAGAATATTTGAGAGTCACTGTTTCCCCCAGGCCATGTTGGTTTTAAATTTATCTGAAATCTTTTTAAAAATGGTCTCCATTTTCCTCAATTCTGTGAAGACCCATGCAAAGAACCCAGTGCACCTCAATACGTGGTCCTCTTCAGCCCCTCTGGCTGACCCCTGCTGTGTGTACCCCCCCCCCCAGTCTGCAGCCTTACCTGCTCAGGTAAACACACCTACAGAACTCTCAGACATCTATTTTTAAACCCTATCAGTCCCCAGCCCATCTTTCCAGATGCATTAACGCGATCTCAAGTATCCTATCTCCGCTCCTCTTTTATCACACAGCTGCGAGTAAACAGATGAAAGTACATCATCTCTTTCCATCATCATTCAATTAATTCAAGTAAATCTTCAGGCAGTGCTGCCGTGTCAGAGAGACATTATTATCCACAACCTCAAAAGGTCCTTTTGACTCACTACCTAAAACATTATAAATGACCCTATTATAAAACTGATTAAGAAGTCTTCCTACTGCAGGCCACAGTAGCCACCCAAACTTCCAAGGCCTCACCCCGCGATTAGCTGCAAAGACAAGAAAGCTGCAGCGCTGGAAAGAGCCCTCAGCAAACAGCAGAGCCCCTGCTCACGACCCAACTTAGCAGTAATGATACCTAATGATGCCAGCGTGTCCTGCCGCTATGGCAACGAAAATAATGCAATTGATACAGTTATGCTTAGCAGAACATAACAAACTCTGTCGGAACAATAGGTCTAGAGAAAGAACTAACGGAGCAAAGGAGACAGGGTAACTCCAAATGACAAGCCAGCCACCTGACACACTAACAGGGTTGAAAAGCACAAACCTGGAGCCCCCAAGCCCCAGGCTGTGATCACGGCTTCACAACTCAGGGACTGTGTGACACCAGGCAAGTCACTTAACATTTCTGATGTCAGCAGGCTTAGCTGAAGAACAAGGATCCGTGCTACTTCTGAGAGGGAAAGAAAGCTGTCTGCACAGCTAGGGAGGGTCCCCAGCAGGTCTCGGTCCCTCTCTGATGCCAGCGGCCAGCGCTAGGAGTGTAATCACAGGCAGCTCCCCCACTGGGATTCATCGAGTGTTTTTCACATGGAATTTAGAATCCATCATGTGTCTATATATTTTCCTTTTCTCTATATTTCTGGATGACAGTGATGGTGATTATGTGAGAGTTCAAGCTTCCCAAAATCTTTACTGAATAGATATAATGGAAACCTACGTGCCGACCCACTGTTTTACAGTGATCATATTGCACTAAGTGTCCTCGGGTTTATTTTTAGAAATAATAGAGAATTACAGACATAACTGGAGCTTGTGGACGGCCCTGCCTGCCTCACTCCTCTCCCTCCTTCTCAGAGGCAGCCCTGTCTTCCATTTAGTGCTTATTTACTACATATGTAGATATCCATAAACAAGATCTGTTTAGTACTGAAGACTGAATCCAGAGCCTTCACACTGAGCTGTACCTGTGGCTTCTTCTCCTTTTTTGAGACAGAGTCTAAGTCATTATGTGAGTTAGGCTCGAATTCCCCATCTTCCTGCCTCAGCCTCCTGGAGTGATGGCTTCACAGGAATACACCACCAGGACAAGTTATATATATTGGCTCACCACTACTTTTTTATTTAAAAAAAAGCAAAAGACAAAAAAGGGTAGAAATGATACAGAATTTCAAAAAAAATAACATTAAGAAATCATCACTAGTTGATATATTATATATTGTTATCTTAGAAGTAGCTGCTCAAGTTACAAAATCAAAGCATAAAAAACAAACAGATAAACAATGACAGCACAAACTATTCTGTTTGATGAACTAACAAAAACTTAGTAGTATGGTTATACATTCAAAGTTTATATAAATGGTGTCACATGAGACATTTCTTTCTGAAACTTGTTTCTGTGCAGTCATTTTGATCTTTATACATATGCATACAACAGCTTTATTTATTCATGTTATCTGACACACACTATTCCATTCTGTAACTGTGCACTTGCTTTGTCCGTTCTGCTATGATCATTTATGTGGTTTCCAAATGTGCATCAGCATAAACCGTGCTACGGAGAACATTCTTGTATGCACCCATATGCAAGGGTGCAAAGGTGTCTTTGGGCTGTGCTCACTAAGCTCTGTCCTTGATGACATTTCTTTAGAATATTCCTAGTGACCAGATGGAAATACACATCACACACTCCTGCTACAAACTGCAGTATGATGGTTGCCATGAAGAAAAGCATTTGAACAACTATCTGAGTTGCGAGCTAAACTACGCACTGTTCTCATTGCCCTGGTAAGCAGCTGTGGTCTGGCAAGCCATGGCCGCCCCAGGGCGAGAACCATCAGCATTTCCTGAGATCTGCACCATGTTGGAACTTAGGGCGCCAGGAAACCAAGCAGCCAGCTCGCCACCCTGATAAGTGACTGTGGCCTGGCAGGCTGCGGCGGCTCCAGCTCAAGAACCACCAGCGTCTTCTGAGATCCATGACATGTTGGAACTTAGGGCACCGGGAAACCAAGCAACCAGTTCGCTGCCCTGGTAAGTGGCTGTGAGCCTACCGGCGTGTGGTCTGAAAATCAAACATCCCCAACTCCCCCACATTAGTAAATGGAAGCCAGAGGTCTGAGCAACTCTTGGAAGGTTGACCATATGCAGTCTAGCAAATAGGGGGGATTTCCTTCTACCATCTCTTTGAAGTCAAATATTATCATTGTTGTTCTTTGTTCCAATTAATTGTACTGCTCTATTCAATATTCTGTTTTGATAAGTTGTATAGTGTTCTGTACTTTCTTTGATTTTGCTATACCTGATTGAAAGAACAACTATTGTGAAGATAGTGAGATATACTATGGTACCTATTACTGTTATCCCGGTAACATGCTGTGAAGTCCTGTACCAATTTCACTGCATTGTCTCAATTGGCTTTTCTGTTTTGTTCTGTTGTATTTTACTGCCTTCAAAATAATTTTTAAAAAATTTTTTTAAAAAGATAAGAAAGTAACAAAATATCTCCAAAAACTCCCTACTCCACCAAAGCTGATCCAAGGGAAATGGATGAGGAGAAACTCAAAAAAATGTAACAAAATTATATAAGGTGATTAAAAAGTAAATTACAACAAAACAGATCAGTAAGGTACTGAGCAAGCTGAAACACGACATAACTAAACATATAATGGACTTAAAAAGCAAAAGGAGGAAAAGAAAGTGCTCTGAAGGATATAACTGCATGTATGTTTAAGTGTGAGGGATTAATAACTATGTTGCTAAGTTTTTGTTGGATCATTGAACAGAACTGTCTGAAGCTTCACTGTTTGAAAGTCCACTTTGTAAGCTTTAATTTTGTAACTGGAACAACCATATCTAAGAAAACAATTTGTAATTTATCAACTAGTGATTTCTTACTGGTTTTTTTCTTTGAAATTCTGTATTGTTTCTACCCTTTTTTCTGTTTGGCTTTTTTTTTCTCTAAATAAAAATTTTAAAAAACTATACTTGGAAAATAAAAAAAACTGATTTCATAGAGATCCACCTTGATTTAAAAGAATAGCTCAGAAACAATCTATGATTACACTGTCTTTTATATTTGGCAGGACTTCTGCTTCTGGTCAAACAAAGTAACAGAGGTTGGATGTACCTCCAGCTTGGAACAGCTAAAAAGCTGAGCCCTATAAATAAAATCCGGATTCTCTCAACACTGAAGAGGGAGACCAAAGAGGAGGGAGATACACAAGTTGAACCCTGTGACTGGCCCAGCTTGCACGCTGGAGAAGGTTTCCAGTTCGTGGCACAGGCAGGAGACCAAGATCAGCAATCTCCTTGAATTAAATAGAAGGAGCTAGGATTTGAAGAAAGCTCAGGTAGCTGGAGGTCACAGGCAGGTGCTGGAGAAGAGGCACAGAGAACTCCAGAGCCGTGCAGTCCCCTCAAGGGTCTGAGGAAGGACAGAGCAGTGTGTCCACATGAAAACAATCAGGGGACATGCAGTGAACCGCCCTACAGGGCTTCAAAAAGCAATCACTGTCACTCACACATGAGCCAGGCTCCCATCAAAAAGAGTGAAAAGCTTCACAATCTTCAGGGGAGAATGTTGAGTTTTATCACAGTGGTGGAAAAAATTAGCACGAGGCTCCATGCTGCTGTGGCCCCAGTACAAAGCATAAAAGCAAGACCCAAGCAGTTTAAATGCACTCCAAATAATATAACTACATTCCAAACAAAGCTAAGAATATTTATAGGAATAAAAATGTTTGCAATCCCCAATATGGTAAAATCATACTGCTTAGGATCAAATGGAAAATTTCTATACTTGCAAAGAAGAAAAAAAAATACTTATAATGAGAAGAAAATCAATCATGATCTAACCTGAAATTACACAAAAATAAAATTAATAAGATCAAGAGTGTTCAGAAGAGACAGGGAAATATTAAACAGGCCCAGCTAAAAGTTCTAAAGATGAAAATTATGACCAAAATCTAAAATGTGATCTGAAGTGACACTGGATGAAATAAGCAGAAAACTAGATGTCACAAAAGACAGTATTTGTGAACTTAAAAATAGCCATAGAAACTATCCAACATGAAACAGAGAAAAAGGAAAAACTGAAAAAAGCATAATTGACAAGTCCAAGCCATTGAACAGATGCATAAAGTTACCAGTGAAGAGGAGGGGTCAGAAAAAATTTTGAAAAAAAATTGATCAAAATTTCCAAATTTGGGAAAATAATAAATCTCCTAGTTCAAGAATCTCAAAGAACCCCAAGCACAAGAAACATAAAAAAGCTCTGTCAGGGCTAATCATGATCAACTTGCTCAAACTCAGTAACAAAGAAAAAATATTTAAAGTAGCCATAAAAAAAACATACTGCACACAGAGAAAGATATGGAGAACTGCATATTTTTCATCAGAAATGATGCCAGCAAATCAGAAGATGGAACCATTTCCCAAAATGACAGAGAAAACTGTAGACATGGAATTCTTTTTCCATTGAAAGTATCTTTCAAAAACAAGAGTGAAAGTAAGCCTTTTATCATAGATTCCAAAGATGAAAGAATTCCCGACTGGCACATAGCACACCATGTGGAATTCTAAGGGAAGGCATTCAGGCAGAGGAAAGTGATACTGGATAGAATCTAGATCTACAAGAAGAAGTGAGGCACACTGGAATTGTGAGGACATATTAAAACTTTTTAACCACTGAAATATCTTTCAAGACAGCTAGGGAATGATGCTGTAACTCCAGCGCTCAGGAGGCTGAGGCAGAAGGATCCTGGCAGGTTGAAAACCAACCTGGGCTACAAAATGAGTTCAAGGCCAGCATGGACCCTGTCTCAGAAAAAAAAAAATCAATCAATACATAATGCCTATATATATATATATATACACATACATACATAAATGACAACTCCTTAAAGTAAAATTAGTAACAACGAATTGTCAGGATTATAATATATCTAGAAGTGATGTATAATAAAAAAAGAAAAAGGAAAGAGAGAGAAGAGGAAGGGTTATAACTGTATGTGAAGTGGCATTATATCACTTGACTGTGGACTGTGACAAGCTAAAGATACTAAAGATCTTAAGTTACTACTAAAGTAAGAAGTTACAGCCAATAAGCCAACAAAAGAGACCAAATACAATTATTAAAATATCTCTATTATTCAAAAAAAAACACAGAAAAAGAAAAACAACAGATAAACAAAATGAACAACAAATAGAAACCCAGCTGTATTGGTAATCACATTTAACATAAGCTCTAATATTTCGAAAAGCAAGACTCAACTCTATGCTATCTGTAAGAACCTCATTTTAAACAAAAAATGTTAAAAATAAAAATATATATGAAAATATACCCCATGCCAACATTAATAAAGAGTGGCTATATTAATATCACACAAAGTAGATTTCACAACAAAAATTACTACTAGTAACAAACAGAGTGATTTCATAATGACCAAGAGGACAGAAGAGTCGTGTTTATAAACCAAACAAGAAAACTTCAAAATGTATCAATCAAACACAAATAGACATATAAGAATAGACAAATCTATAACTATACAGGTTTCCACATCTTTCCCTTAAGAACTGACAAAACAAGTAGACATAAAACCCTGAAGACACAGGAGTTGAACAATACTATCAATCAACTTGACCTCATTGACATTTATAGACCTTTCCAGCTAAAAGCAGCAGAACAGAACATTCACCAAGATAGGCTGCACTCCAAACCATAGTGTCCTGATAAATTTCTAAAAATCAAAAGAATGTGTCATATAATATATGTTCTCTGACCACAAAGGAAGTAAATTAAAAATGAATAATAGGTATTTAGCAGACAGCTTTTCAGAATTGAACACAGTTAGATTATCATTTCAACTGACTCTATTTGTTGACAATGATAAAATTAGAGTTCCTGAGTTAAAATGAGAATATAAAAACAGCTATAACCACCATTGTTAACTTGGCAGTGTGTAAACCCCAAAAGATTTCTCTGGCTTGGCATTAGGGCCTACATCTGCAATCTCAGTACTTTGGGAGGCTGAGGCAGGAGCATTAAAAGCTTCAGCCCAGTCTGGGTAATTTAGCAACTTAGCAAAAACCTGTCTCAAAATTTGTAAGAAAAAGAAAATTTAGACAGGGCTGGCTAGGGATGTAGCTCAGTGTGAAGGCTTTGAGTTTAGCTCCCAGAACTGGGGGAAAAAACAAAGACTTTTCTGAAGATGTCAGAAATGATATTAGCAAAAGTAGTTTGAGGGGTGGGGCAATCATAGGATGAAATGTGCTAACATTTGGACAATCTCACGTAAGTCAACAAATGTTTTCAAAATGGGCAATGTGACTTTATAATCTCTTGCCTGGATAATGCTCTTTCTGAGGATCCACATTCAAAGATGGCCCAGGTCAGGAGTGGGAGGGAACAGTCTAATGGATTTCAACAAACAGTGTCCAAAAAAGTCCTTGATGGCTGGGGATTTAGCTCAGTGGCAATAAGCACCTGCCTTGCAAGCGTGCAGTCGTGAGTTCGATCCCTGGTACTGACGGGAAAAACAAAAAAGTCCTTGATTTATAGTCAACACTTACCAGGGCTACGTTCTGAGAGATGGATTGTTAAGCAGTTTGGTCACTGTGCAAACTTCACAGGGCACTCTTACACAAGCCAAGATGGCTACAACATCACTAGACAATTCAATGTTATGGAACCACCGTGGCAGATGCAATCTGTGTGGGCTCGAGTGTCACTGTGTGGGGTGTCACTGCAGTTTCAGATTCGACATTGCAGCGGCCTCACAGGAACGGAAAGCTGACAGACACGGTGCCATTTGTTGGGTTTTGTCATTATATCAAAGGAGAATATTCACATGTCTCTGGAATGGCTATTCAAATACCATTTTCTAGCTCAAGTTCTACTTCAACATATTGAAATAAACTGAAGGCAGAAGCAGACATGGGGATCCAGTTGCCTTCCATTAAATAAAACACTCAAGTGATTTACAAAGACGTGAAACAATGGCATTGTTATCACAGAACACTGTTTTGGAAAATATAGTTATCTATCATTATGGGATATATAAATTATATTTGCATGAAATGGGTTTATTGTTATTTTATTGAATCAATACATAGTTTAATAATTTCTCAGTTTTAATGTCTAATGCAGGACACAGTATGGCTCTGACTCATAACAGAAAAATTTCTGAGGTCTCTGATAACTTTTAAGTGTTAAGAAGTCCTCAGACTAAGAAATTCATGAACTAGTGCTGTGTTCCAGAGAAGTTAAAGTGCTCGGTCTCACTCCATGCAAAAAAAGGAGGCATTTCTTGACATTTGCAAAGTCACTAGGAGATTTCAAGCTAAGTAGCAGACTGTTCTGTGAAGCTGACTAACAGAGCCCTTGATTTTATAGTAACAATCATAATGAGCATAATAGCAATAAAAGCTCCCGTGCACACGTGCCAGGCATTATTATCAAACTGAAATCCTAGCTATCCTCCAGCAACACTGGAGAATGAACGTTAGCCACATATTGCGGATATGGACACTGAGGTTTGCGGAGGTGAAACTGGTTGCCCTGAAGGGTGAGGGAATTAGGATCTGAATCTAGATTTGCCCGATTCCAATCCAGTCTCCCCTCCCACTTCTCTAAACCCACGCCATGACATACTCTTTTCACTCTGCTGTTTTCCTTCTGATTCCTTGCCTGACAGCATGTCACATAGTGTTTGCGTATCATCTATCTGCCTGGTTAGAACACAGATATCATGAGGGCAGAGACTGCTGTCTCTCCTGCCCACTGGGGTCTAAAACAGTGTCTGCACGTTGCAGCAGATGGTACAATAAATATTTGCTATGTGAGTCAGTGAATGAACAAAGGAATGAATCATCAGAACAGACAGTTCTGAGATCCGTAGCACCTAGAGCTCAGATTGCATTAGCATTTGTTGTAGTCATTATAGCTTGGATCTTGTAGTTCTCCAGAGGCCCTGTGTTGAAGGCTTGGTTCACAGCCCATGGTGCTACTACTGGGAGGGAGGAGGGACTATTGGGAGGCGGGGCCTAGCGGGAGGAAGGCAGGTTATTGGGAACATGTTCTTGAAGAGGGTGATGGGATCCCCATACCTACCTCTCTTCTATCTCTCTTTTTCTTCTTTTCTGGTGAATAGAGCTCCACCACCAGCCATTCCTACCATGACATACTGTGTCATCATGGGCCCCAAGGAACGAGGCCAAGCAACTGTGGCCTGGAACCCTCTGAAGCCATAAGCCAAAATAAACTTTTCCTCTTATTAAATTGATTATCACAGATATTTTGTCACAGTAACCCAAAACTGGCAGAGTCTTCACCAGTGGTTTAAATTTCTAAAAAAGACTCCACAGGTTTA
This sequence comes from Hydrochoerus hydrochaeris, assembly GCA_004027455.1. NCBI lineage: Eukaryota > Metazoa > Chordata > Mammalia > Rodentia > Hydrochaeridae > Hydrochoerus > Hydrochoerus hydrochaeris. Next base: position 14,530 of record PVLA01002573.1, on the reverse strand, counting down.
ACTTATTAATTCTCCCCATTTATGGGAAAAGAAATCAAGCTTCAGATGGTTATCTACCCTAGGTCCTGCAGGTATGGGGAGAAGCTCACTGGTTTCAGTTTAGTGTACTGTCCCCAAATCCCAAGACAACAATTGTTATTTAATTGGGTAGGGTACATTCTCAGCCGGACCTATAGGTAAGGGAAGGATTAGGAACCAGGCTATGAGTCTTTCATCTTTTGATTTATTTAAAGTTATTGGGCTGGGGATTTAGCTCATTGGCATAAGTACCTACCTGGCAAGTGTGAGGTTGTGAGTTTGATCCCCGGTACCAAAAAAATAAATAAATAAAAATAAAGTTATTAAAAATCAGAGTATGTTGAGGCTATATCAGAAGGAAAGGAGAACACATTTACTCAGCTCCAACAGTCCAAACACTTACTGACAAAATGCAAGGTACCACGTGATCCCCCTAGGGTAGTGAAAACACAAGAAAAAGGCCATGGGACATCAAATAACTCATAAGTACACCAAAGTGCCTCTCTGAGCTGGGTGGGGCATTCAGATGGACAAGTCCTCCAGGGAGACCAGAGCCACACGTGGAGGCCAAGACTCACAATGATCAGAGAAACACCAGGGGAAAGGTTAACCTTGAAGGTAGGACTAAGGCTCATGGTCAGCAAAGAGGAAGAAGTGTAGGAATCAAAAATAGCTGCAGAGGGCAACAAGGAGCCTGATTAGAGAAGTCCTCTGTTATGGTTTGTTTAAATGTCCCCCCAAAGCCTTGTGTGGCCATGGGTGTGGGCCTTTCTAGGGTGGCTGAGTCTAGTGTTTGTGACTGGTTCATTATCCAGTGCTGGGATTGGTGGTGTGAGTGCTGCACCTGCCGAGGGACAGGTAACCCCCATAAAATATAAAGGAGGGGAGGAGGTGTGCTTTTCCCTTTTGGCCCTTTTTGCTCTTGTCACTTGTCACTGCCATGAATGGCTGCCCCTTAGCCATGTTACCCTGCCTTGAAGCCAGCTGAATATGGACTGAAACCTCTAAAAACTGAAAGCTAATTAAACCTTTCCTTCCTTCATTTTGGGTGTTGGGTATTTTGTCCCAGCAATGAAAGAGAAGAAACCAAGGCAATCCCTGTGCTGAAGTCATCTCCTAAATTGAGAAACCAAAGGGCTAAGTTATGTGCATCAGTTCCTCCTGGCTTATGCTGCAGAGAATCTGTCAGTCCACTTTGACCACCAGCTCAACCACTCAGAGACTCACCGGCACTAATACCCAGCTTCACACGGAAGACAACACAAAACCTGACAACTCTTTCACTGCTTTCTGGTCCACATTATGCACTTTTTCTCCTGGGCTTAGTTTCTGCCATAAACTTGGACCCAGAAAAGTGTCAGGAAGAAATATACTGAAGAGTATCTCCAGTTGGCAGTAAATGTGCATCTAGGCATTGCTACTAAAATTACAAATAAAAAATATGAGGGTCTTCGTGTCCATGCCCAACCTTCCTACAGGTCTCAGATGGATGGTGCATCTCACATTAAAGACTGACTAGAACCCCACCCCCCCGTGCCCATCATCACCCTAAATCTGTCCCATACTCTTGGAGCTTCTCATTAGGAGCTTGCCAGTTCTGCCCTCTGCCCATCATGCGGATACCCTGGCCATGTCTCCATCTTCTGAAATCTGCCTCCGTTGTCTTAGAGCCCAGGTCCAGTCACTGCTAGCCAGAAAATCACCACATCCACCACCAAAATCAGCACGCTGACTGAGTACACTGAAAATACGGAGCTAAGCAAGGATGGAGATTTAAAGAACAAGCAAGAAAATGTAATCTGGCATATATTGATCCCGAGGTCATTGAAATATATAACTAAGGTTCCACTTCTCCCTTCCCCCCAGGCCCAGTGGGCCTCCAAGGGCTTTCAGCCTCGGCCTCAATTGCAGATATTTAAATACAACATGCGCATTGCTATTGATCCTCAAAGCCGTCTTTTAATGCAGATCTTCGTGATGGTACCCAGAAGCTCAGCAGCCAGGGAGTGCTGTGTGCAAATCCAAATACCAATGGGAGACAATCTTTTGCCCCGTTTTATCTCCCAGAGATGAGGTGGGTAACACTGTGGCACTGACCCTTCTTCAAACATTTCCCCGCTCTGTTTTTCACCACCAATGGGAGCTGGAAAATTCCTGAAGCACAAACTTCAACCAGGAGTCAAAGGAATCCCAGAGCAGCAATTCACTCCTGGCCCAAAATGGCACTGCTCAGAAAAGCCATCGGCACAAGGGCAAAACCCTGCAAGAAGAAGCACTGAAGTCCATGCCAGAGAAGGTGGACTGCAGTGAATCCTCCCAGCTGTCGGTTTCTGAGTCTGAAGTTGGAGATGTGTCCCCCACCATTGTTATCTCCCATTATTAAAGGCCATCTGGGAGGCCTCCAAAACCTTTGGAAACTAATTATACATGCAGTTGGGCTTATTTCTGACTTCTACAAGGACAGTGCAGGGAGCAGGGAACCCACTCCCTGCCTGCCTCCCACCCCACGATTCATTCACCTGCATCACATGATGGCCTCCCCCCACACACACACACACACGGGCCCCACTGGAGGTATGAGCATCACCATGAGGTCCAAGAGTCTGCATGACAGTGCACGGCCTTGGCCTTCGCCTGATTAGCCTCTTGCTGCTTCAAACTTTGGGCTCTACCACAGCATCCTCCGGACAACACGCCCCTTGCACATCTCACTTCTGGCCCCTTTCTCACCTGTTCTTGGTAATGTTAGCTACGCCTAGATCTGGCTCAGACTGTACTTCTGCAGACATCATGACCCCCCGCTTCCCATCCATTTCAAGATGAGTGGCACACAGTCATCTGGGTACTGACTGCACCCACACTTTCCATCAGTGCAGGCCACGGAGACCATAGGATTGGCTCTCTGCCCGTCTCCCCCAGGAGCACCTTGCAGGCAGAGGCAGCATCTGGATTGCTTCATTGCCCCCAGCTCCTAGTCCGCCGCCAGGTAGAGGGACACACTCAGTTTCCTGCTGACTGAAGCCCACCCCATGTCTCCCACTGTGGTAAAGCCAGAGGGGTTGGGAGATGGCCCCTGGAAACAGATAGACCATGGCAAATTCCACATCCTGTGTCTCCTCCGAGGCCCTGAAGCCTTTTCATTTCAGAGAGCCCAACCATTTGCTTGTGTACCCTGGAGCTCTGAGCCTCCTCCTCCCCGAGGTACAACTTCATAGCCAGGCCCCCGGCTGCCAGAGTCAGCTCTCAGGTCCTGCAGCTCCGACTCCCACAGGGAGAAAATCATTGCATTCAGATCAGCTCCCGTGGCAGTAGGTCAGGCTTCCAGAAGCCTCCCCCAAATGCTGATTAATGGGCAGGAGCGGCCCTTGCGCATCTCATTACGCACATAGCCGCAATGAAACCATCTTTGCTTTACAGTTCTGTGCAGGACATAAAAGTGGGAAATATCCCAGCCTTCAAAGGGAACCAGCTATGAATATTGAAGCAGCCCTGGGTTATTAATCCAGCACCATTAGTCTTAGAGAGTCACCCCAGCCCTGACCTCCTCGAAAGAAATTTCTCTTGCTGTCCATTGCTCATTTCAAATTATCCATAGAGTCGCCATAGCCACCACCTGTGAATTATTTGATATTTTGGAGAGGAAAGTAAACAATATAAAAAATCAGCAGAACTTAAGGGATCTATAAATTCTTAGCAAGTTATTTCCAGTATGAGGAAAGCTGATTCATATGGCACTTTGCTTCCCAAGACTAATTTAGTTTGCTTTTTCCCTTTTATTAATAGGAGGTAAGCATCCTGGAAAGATCACATTTTTGTTCTCAGCAGCACCTGTCGAGGGGATCCCAGGCCCACAGCCAGTGCTGCAAGGTTTAACCCAGAAAGGTACTCATGGAGTAAACACAGCTCTAGTGACACACCAGGGAGCGGCCCTGCACACCTAGGGACGACCCCATCACACCAGGGTGCAGGCCAGCGGGGCACCAGCAGCACACATGTGCCCCAGCGTTTCCCTTAGGGACACATATCTGAACGGAGGAGGTGCCCTCACCTGCATTTTCACCAGTTCCTATTTGTCCAAGTGAGAGGGGTTTGCCTGCAGCCTGCAGCTGCTTTGCTCGTGGTTTTTAAGCACTCACCCTTTGTCCCAGGTGCCCACAGGTTTCACTGTGATGCGTCCCCACATCGTTTTTGCTTTTATTCATCTCACTTGGGACCCTGATTTGTTTTCGGTGGGGAAAGCCTGGGTCTTCCCTTATTCTTTCAGCCACGCTTCTTTTGAGCGCACCTCCCTCTGCGCTCTCTCTTGGCCTTGGGCAGCTCTGTTGGGTGTGTGCTGGGCCTTCACACTCATATTCTCCAGCTTTGCATCCTAAGGGACGGTCTGGATGATCTCCTAGGACCACTGGAGTGTTGCACCCTCCTCCTCAGCAGGATCTCTGTTCTTTTATTTACTCTACCTTGCGGGAGGCAGTTGTTGGTTTTAGTTTTAAATACCTTAGAGTTCAGATCTAAAATGCCCTGCCTCAAAAGTCAGAGATGGCACTTTGGTGGAAGGTAATTAGACTATGGAGGTACTAATCTTATCAATGGGTTAATCTATCCATGAGTTCATAGCTGAATGGGCTCATTGGAAGCTGGAGCCCCACTGGAGGGAGTGGGTCACAGGGTGGGGGTGGGGCTTTGAAGTTCTATCCATCCCCAGCCCCTTCCCCTCTGTCTGGCTCTACCCCTGCTCTCTGCTTCTGGCCACCATGAGGTGAGCATCTTTCCTCTCTGCCATTTGTTTCTGCCTTGGAGTCAGCTAACCATGGACTAAAACCTCTGAGACCGTGAGCCTAAGCCAACCCTGTCTCTCTTAGGTTACATATATCAGGTATATTGGCACAGCGACAAGAAGCTGGCCAACACAAGGACGATTTATTTGTTATTTCTAGAACAACCACTTGCTTTTTGTAAACTGCTTCCTTCTCCCTATTGTCTCCGGTTTGAGTATTGTGGATTATATTTCTTATTTCATGTCTTTGAACATTTTACACATATGTGGTCTAATATGCTCTTCAGATTGCATCGTTATCCATATTTCCTAAGACACGAGCTCTTCTTTCACAGCGTTTGTTGATTACCTCTGATAGATTTTCTTGTTCACTTTATAATATTTGCCAAAGAGCTCACCTGCGCTGAGCTTCCTCCACGTTCTCCCACAGGTCTCCCCTGGGTACCCGACGCTGAGGAATCATCCCTGCAGGGCAGCCCTTCACTCATATGTGACACACTTACAAGGGCCCCACTTTTTCTAGACCAACTCTGAGGATTTTGGCCCTGAGTTTCTGGGCTGGCAGGCTTTGACCTCATCTCCACTTGGAGTACAGGCTTGGTGACTCTTTCTCGTGGGAAGTTCCGTGTATAGTTAGTTTAGGATGCCGAAGACAGGTGGTATTTCTGAGTCAAGGACATAATTTCTCCAATGTGATTGACAGAGAGGAGTCCCCCCACCCTGTTTTGTCTGAGAATCCTAGTTCCACCTCCCTGGACCTGGGAGAGCCGGGTGTTTCGGGGATTTGCAGTGGAAACTCCAGAAGGGAGATTCAACTTCAAACTTGAGTTTCACCTTTGTTTCTGGTCCCTGGAAACCTGCCAGTCTCACCTTTAATTCAACTATGTGTTAGCTGCTGTTATAGACAACTCAATATTTCTTTGGGGTTTCAGGTGAGAGAGGAGAGAGTCCCACATATGTAGAGCTGGCGCCTTGATTGGAAGGGTTATCATAGCACCCCCGCCCTGCCCAAAAGTGTGTGATACTTGCCTAATATCCACCAAGAGGACCCCCAAACCCTGGTCACAGCCAGACCTTCTTCAAACACCTCTGCGTTTGGCCAAGGACTTCCATACAATCAGATAGAGAAAAAGCAGTGAAAGAAATGTCAGAGCCAGGCCTTGGGAGGGCCTTAGTCTCCAGGATTTCAAAATTCACCAAGAGATTTGGCCTGAAAACTGAGAAATTCTCATAACTGGGAAACCAAGATCTAAATGATACCACTTTTCAAAAAGAGGCTGCTTTCTGTCATCCTTGAAGAATCAAGACGCCCCTCACTCCTGATGTTCCCTGTTGCTCGGCCACATAGCAGAGGCAGTCCATGGCCATGCCGGGCTCAGCCACACACCCTCCGTAGCCTCCCTCAGTGGCCAAGTCTGGAGGGGAGGAACAGAAGCCCCCCCTACACACACAGCACACAGCTGGGGGTGCAGGGTGACAGAGAGAGAAGCAAAGGCACAACCAACCTCCCACTGCAGCAGAGCAAAGACCACCTTTCCTGCTGGCCCCTGCCAACTCTCCAGGGTAGGTGACAGGCAATTTCCAACACACGCTGCCAACTGGCACTGCTCCCGGGTGGCACTCTGTCCCATCCCCCAGTCAGTGCTGGAGGAGAAGACACACTCCAGAGACCTGGGTGAAAAGGGAACAAGGCAATGGATGGGCCATGGGCCGCGGGCAGGTCACTTCCTGTCTCCTCTCTGGGTCTTCATGTGCACCGGCTTGACGTACAGGTGACGAAGCTCACCACAGCAGCAGCCCCTGTCACCACTAACGATGATCTTCAAGTGCCTGAACCCCAGCATTAAACAACCTGTGCTGAGGACAGCAGGTTACAGGCTTTGTGAAAGCTGAGTATCCAACACCTTCTCATGGCCTTCCGGGTGGGTGGGCCTAGCACAGCTCTCCTGGGATGGACCTGACATACAGAAATGGCCCGTGATCAAGTATACACGGCTCCCCAGTGACACACAGCAGCCCCTACCTGCAGCAGTGTCTGCCAAGACCTTCAGCGGATGCCGGAAGCCCCTTATACCCTGCGTGTTTTCCTACTGTACCTGAAAGCCAGGCACAACGAGCAGTGGACAACGCAGCCAGTAAGAAAATACATGGGAATGACACACTGTCATCAAAGTCACCCAAAAGTGGGGTCTGCCTCTCCCAAAACAGCTCACTGTGCTGGGCCAATGCTGAGATGATCTGAGCTCAGAGGTGAGCAGAGGTTTGAGCGTCAGGCCTGGAGTGCTAGCATCCAGCTTCCACTGGCCTCCTGGTGACGCACATGTCAGCTGACCGTGGGTGACTCAAGGCAACTGAGACCAAGGACATGCACCCCGAGGGACCATGGCCACAGGGAAGAGGTCAGAGGTTTCCTCGTGCCCTTCCATTCCTCCCTCCTTTCTCTGATCACTGCCCAGCAGCTGCTTTCAATGATTATTTTTGAAAATCAAACAAAAACAGAAGGGAAAGATGGAGTGAGGAAGATGAATGCTGAACGCAGGAATCTGTGTCTGGCAACCCTGCAGGGCCAAGAGGCAGAGGGAAGCAGAGCGGCATAGAAAGGCTGAGGCAGGAGGGCCCACCTGTCCACTCCGGGGCCAGAGAAGGCAGCCCCACCGTCCAGCAGCCGCGGACTCCCCGCCCAGGTGCCAGCTCCAGCCTAGCGGCATCCTGGCCTTTGTTCCCCATTGCACAGCCCTGTTCCTCACTGTCACAGCCCTGCTAGAGCACAATTCATCACAGCCACGGTTCAGCCCATGTAAACATGGTTGATTCAGCTTGGCAAGGGCTTGGTGCCTCTGCAGGGTGCTCTCCAAGCACCTTGGACACTTGTCCTCGGTTGGCTGTGTCAGTCTCGATGGCCCTGTCCTTGGGGCAGATCCCTGACTTACTTCTCTCCATGGCAGAAAGAAGCTCCCCAGCAGGGAGTGCCCAGGCCCAGGCAGGGCCTGTGTGGGAGGTAGTACAGTAGCCATGGCCTGGACTGGAATCAGGACCTCTTTGGTCGTTTTGGATGGGTGGGGACAGGGACCACTGAGCTCTGCCTAACACCTGGTGAGAGCCAGACCCTCACTCCGGTCTCCACAGGAGGATGACCCAAGCAGCCCTGTGGAGCTCTGGGTAGGTGCCTGTCTATGCACCTAGTATCTGATCACTGTACTACCCTGTGCCGGGTGCAAGGCCAGCACCGGGCCCGCCACTGTGCCAGCAGGAGATGTACATCCTACAGGAATCCGTGGGCTTCCTGGTCCCTCAGCCTTGGGCACGTAATGTGGGACACTGCCTATTTATTTGTGGCCTGTAGATGCTTTAGAATTTTCTTGAAGTAGTCAGCCTCCCATCGGTATGACACCAACCTGGAATAACCAACTTATAAAGAAAAAGATTTCTTTGAGCTCACAGTTTTACAGGCCCAGGTCCATGGTCAGTTTGCCCTGTGATTTTTGGACCTGGAGTAGGCTACATGATGACAAGGGCACCTGGAGGAGCAAAACCACCCGCCTCATGGCCAGAAAGAAAAACAGATGAATAAGGGGCTGGGGTCCCCTAGAGTCCTCCACAGCATGCTCTCAGCGTGCCAAGATCCCCACGAGGCCTCACCTTCCAATGGCACTGAGCTGCAGACCAAGCTTTAACACAAGGGCCATGGTGGAACATTCTAGAAACAAACTCTGCAATGCTCTGAGCCCCACTCTGCTCCAACTCACACCCCTGTTAATAGGCCACATTGCTTCAGAACAGAACCACCTGTTTGAAAAGACAGTGTTTTCAGCAGGCAACACTAATACAAATGTGCCATCAGGGCCGCACCAAAGGCCCCACAGAGCCTCGGAGCGAGAGCCCACCAAGGCCTGCCCTGGGGGCTGGAGCACAGGTTACTTCTGGAATCACAAAGGCTGATGTCTAAGAAGAGGAGGAAGCGGAGCAGCAGGCCGCGAGTGCAGGTGACACAGAGCAAACAGGGCAGGGCTGATCCAGGCGCAGATGCTGGACACATGAGAACAGAGCTCCTCCAGTGAACAGACTGACCTCAGCCTCAAAGGCAAAGGGCTCCCAGCATTTCTGGGCTCCTGTTTCTAGCTTGCTGACAATTCTGACCATGTTTGTACAGAAGCAGAACAAACGGACTCTGGCTTGGATTTTATCGCTTGTACAGCCCATTTCTTGCAGTCTGATGGCCTCTTGCATGTCTGGTGGGGAGGCGTCCTCCTCTCTGGGAAGCAGGGTATCTGGGGCTCCCGTCCTGGTCCTGCTGACAGGGAACCCTCTAGGAGCTCACTCCTCATCTCGGCCTGCGTCACCACTACCCCAAGGCTGCCAGGAGCTCCCGGCCCTGAGCCCCTCTTCAAGGGCTCTGTTAATTACACAGCCTGAGATGCTAGCCCACTGAGCATGCTGCTGTCACCAGGAAACTTTCCAGATGTCACCAACACACCCTTACAGACACGGATGCAGTGGCCCAGGGCCGTGAGGACCTCCTAAAGGTTTCCCCAACCCATCAGCCTGCCAGCCAGAGACCCCAGCAGGGTCTGTGGTTTCAGGGCTGAGTGGAAGCTTTGAGAAATGGCAAGCCAGTGCCAAGTTCTGGAGTGAGAGACTGTCCAAGGCCACCTCGAGGACACACAGGTGTCCCCTGCACCACCACGATCTTCTCCCCAGCATGGAAATGCAGGGAAGCTGCATGGGAACACACACTCTGTGGCCAGGCTGTCTGCTGTCCCCAGAGACCTCGTGTGCTAGTGCCCGGAGCGACTCCCTGCTGCTGAGCAGCGATAACACACCAGGGTCCAGGTCAGGCCTCGAGCCAGGATTTTCTAGTTTGGCCACTTTAATGACTGGGAAGGAAAAGGATAAATGTTCAAAGCCGGACGTGACTCCAAGCACAAGTCTAGCCCAACATCAGGAAACGTCCCTTCTGTGCCTAGGTAGGATTAGCCTGCTCTGGAGGAAGGGGCAGAGGCTGTGTCCATTACGGAGACCATGGCACCTGCAGAGAAGCAGCCTTTCCTGCCCAGACCCTTCCTGGTGGCCAAGTGTAACCAGCGTGTAAGGAGCAGGCAGAGAGGATTCTGAGGGGAGAAGATGATGGTGATCCATTCTCAGGGTGAGGAGAGCGCACCCTGGGTAGGCCTCAGCCCTACCTGTCCTTCCCATGACGCAGATGTCAGCAAGATGCTGTCCCCAGAGGGGACAAAAAGACTATACCCTGCCTCAGGGGCTCCCTGACACAGCCTGGACCCAGCTCTGCCCTGCTTTTAGCTGAGTCTTGACTCATCACTTCCATGACAGCTTTCTCAGGAAGCGCACTGAAAAAACCAGAGTCATTCAGCAGACAGGTCCCAACTCCCAAGTGCACCCACCCCTGGGGACCTAGAGAAGACAGCACCAAATGACCAGACCTCAGCACAGGCTGTGGATCCCACGGAGGGGGAAAAGGAAGGGGTGTAGGTCCAGGTGCCCCTGCAGGAGGAGATGCCCACAGGGAAGCCCTGGAGTGTCTGGCTCTGTACCAACTGTGTTTGTAGAGAAGCCATGAGCCCTCACTCCCCGCCTCTGCTGAGGGCGATGTGGACCAAGGACAGAAAGCAGGCAGTGATCAGGCTGGGGCACTGGTTACCCTGACCCATGCATCTAGGCACCTGCCACTCAGTCCTACAAGGTTCACCTGTAGGACACCAGCCTGAATCTGGTGACTCCAGGGAAAGAGACCAAAGAAAAAAGAATGATGCTTTAAGGAGACGAGGAAACTTACTCTTTTCCTAAAAAAAAAAAATAGAAACACGCTGGATGGATTCCTGTTTCCTACAAACCTGAGAACTCAGGATTTCCAATTGCTACACACACTGAAAGTCACAGACAGACACATAGTTTGTGCTTGACGAATGCCCTCTCAAGGAGCACATGTGTTACTAAGCAGGGAATTTGCATTTCACAAAAGTGCAAAGCTAGCCTATTAGCTGCGTGGGTTCACGCATGAGTGTGTGAACTGAGATAATCTGGTCACAAAATCATGCACTTTGAGGGGCTTGAAGAGACCACAGGAAGCATCTGTTTCAGGTTTATCATCTAATGGGCGTGCATAAAATAAAGAAAAAGAAACCTAAGCAAGGTCACACAGCTAGGACCACAAAGCAAAGATCACAACTCTTGGGTCACTGGTTCTGGTACCAAGCACGTCTCTCTCTGATGCTCTGCCTGGAGGCTGAGGAGAACGAAGCAACCGATACTCAGCAAAGACAGTCCACAGGTCCTCAGATGCAGCCGGGCAGCTTCCCACGTGTTATTTTGGTGACCCTTTCCCAGGCTGTATGCACAGCTCTCAAGAGGTTACAAAAGTGAATCCAGCACTGACCCTCCCTCCCTGCCACCAGCAACATAGGACACATGTTGCAAAATTCACCCACAGGAGGTGCAGAAAAAGCATTCAGGGAGTGACTCGGACCCAGTCACTCACGGAGCCCAGCTGCAGGTGCACATGATGACAGTGAAGAATCAGAGGCACCCAACTGAGGCAGAGAACTGGGTCCCCACAGACACTCTCAGAAAGACGGGTCCCGGCACATGGGCCTGCAACAGAGGACAGTGGGGCACTACGGGCAGAGGGCAGGAGCTGAGCCAATGGTTGGGCAGGGGCTGCTGCAGACCAGAAGGACGGGGCTTTGAGGCAGGACATCCAACCTGACTGTCCTCAACTGAAAAGGTCATGTGCTGGGGGAGGGGACCCCGCAGCTATAGGGCAGAGCCGCCCAGGCCCCGCCTGCAGCTTCCAAGGTACGGGTGCATTGACCAGCCAGGTCCAGCGAGAGGAATGGAAACTTACCAACCCTGGCATGGTGCTCCAAGACATTCTATCCTGTAATTTTCAAAATTCTTTGACTTGGAATGATAGAATCAGAGATTCCAAGAGCTGGAAGAAAATTTACAGATCATTTAGCTTATGGCTTCAAGTCAAGGCCTTTAGGGGTCTGAATATACACTCATCCTCTGACTAAAAAAGACCCAGGCATACACACAGACTTTCATTCTTCCTCAGCTCCTCACCACGTGGCCCTGGATGCATTAGGGGTCTCAATGGGTCTCCAGCCCCAGATGGAGCCTCTGAACATGACGCCTGAGGTTGCACAGAATATGTGACCCCCAGACGCCCCCTCAACTGTGAGGAGCTCACCCGGGCACGAACAGAGCGGGGTCTTTTGTTGGACCCTCAAATGCCAACTTTCTACAGCGAATCTGAGGCTCCCTGGCAGAGGCAGTGTGGCAGATCGCTCAGCTGCCTACAGCCCAGCTTGGTATTTCTACCTGGACTTGGGCTGGGCTTTACTTAGAGAAAATCCCGGGTCCCTGCAGCCACCTGCCCTGTCACTGCCTCCTTGAACGTGCGAGCTGTGACAGGGAACAAAAGTGAGTTTGCATTTCTGGTGGGCGTAGGGATTCCCGGGAAAAGGGAGCCTGTCTCCAGCTTGTTCACAGCTGAGTCTCCAGCCCCCTCAGGCCTGCCGGGCTATTTAAAGCCTCACACCCCTAACACAAACTGTTATGTGCAGCTTTTTCCAGGCCTGGCCCCAGGCTCCATTGCAATTCAGATTTCCTTGTGTGCAGAAGAAGCCAGCAAGGATCGGGCTGCTGGCCTCCGGGTGGGACTTGAAGGCCGAGGGCTGGAGAGGCCTCCCTAGAACCCCTGCCTCTCACATCCCTCCCTGCTCAAGGCCACCCAGAGGCTGGTGACCTCGGTGGGGCAGTCTCGGCGGGCACGCGGCAGGCTCCCACACGAACCATCTATTTTAGGAGCTGTATTTTTAGGACAAGCATTGGCCTGGGTTTCTTCGCTCCAAGACTGTGGCCTGGCCTCTGGCAGCGGTGCCTGTGCCAAGCCTCCCTGTCCCTGACTTTGGAGGAGGCTCTTGGCTGCTGGTTGTCTTTGGCTTTAAGGAAGAGGCGTCTCAAGGACGCGAGTGTGCAGGAGGCTTCAGGCGGAGGAACCGAGGGAAGATGTGGAGAAAAACCCTGCCGGCTCCAGGAAGCAGATGGCGGCAAACACCAGGTCCTCACCACCAAGAGCAGAAGCACAACCACCAGGCTGCGAGGGGATGGGAGAGGCCAGGTACCCCAAAGTCCATCCCCCGCCCCTGCTCCATGCAGCCAGGAACAGAGCTCCGCCGAGTCCCACTCCAAGGACTGTAGAGTGCCCTGTGGGGTCACCAGGAGGGCATGAGGTGGAGCCCCAAAGCCACCCAGCCCTGCCAGCAACATGAGCAGTGCTGCACTTGTGCCACGGGAAAACCCCAGCATCACTTCATCGGGGAGGGAGCACTGGTCACCCAGAGCGGCCTGTCCTCCCAACTCTGTCCTCCAGGCCACCCTAGGTTTAGGGATGTGGCCCCCACCAATGTCCTCCCTCCGCCATCTGCATACCCTCTACCAGCCCCTCATCCATACCTGACACCCTGTCCAGCTCCAGCCCCGTCTTCGATGCCACTCTCCTGAGTAACCTAATATCGTCAGTGCACCCCACCCTTGCTCCAGGACCTTCCACATGTGCCCGGTCCCCCAAGATTAAAAAATACACATACACCACCTCTTTAGGCATTGTGGGCAAAGCAGGCTCCTTCTAGATCTCACCAGCTCAGCTACAGAAAAACAACTCCACTCAAAATGAACAAAAAGCTGGCATACATACTGCTCTGCAGAAGATATGCATATGGCCAATAGGCACATAAAAATATGTTCACTACTATTAATCACCCCGACAGAGTAAATCAAAACCGCAGTGAAGCCAGGTGCTGTGGCAAATACCTGTAGTCTCAGTACGTGTGGTCTGGAAGGAAGGCTGAGGCAAGAGAATCACAAGTTCAAGTCGAGCCTGGGTAACTTAGTGATTAAGTAACTTTCTTGTGGTTGAGACATGATACTTGACACATACAACTGAGGAGGGAAGGCTTATTTTGGCTCACACTTTTTAGAGGTCTCAGTCCAATTGGCTCCAAGGCAGGGCAGAGGAGAAACAGCTCATGGCATGGCAGCAGGAGCAGAGAGAGATCAAGGGAGGAGGAGGGAAGAGACTCTTCCAGGCCACATCCCCAGCGCCCACTCCTCCACCCAGGCGCCGCCTCCCAATACCACATTTAACCATAAACCCAGAAGTGGACCAATCCACTGATGAGTATCACACCTTATTATTTAGTCACTCCCAACAACCTCCCCTATGAGCACCTAGGCTTTGGAAGGACATCTAGACAGAAACCATAGCACAGGGCTGCCATAAAAAAATAATAAAATAACAAGTATTGGCCTGTGAATGGAGAAACTGGAATTCTGTCTTCTGTCTTGGTTCCTTCCCTGGTGGAGTGACCCACACCTTCCTTCCTGAGGGCTCTGGGCCACTTGTCAACCTGCCTGGATTAGGTTGTTGTAATTTCCTGCTGACTTTAATAACAGGGCGTGGTAATACTAAGGGGCGCCCTCAGGGTTCTCCTGCTCTCCATGTGTATTCTTCCTTCCCCGCACTGGGGAGGAGTCCGATTTCCCCTTGACAGTTGGAGTCAGTCACCCTGGCAACACTGTGACTCCCTGTTTAGCTTTTTCCTCAGAGGCAGGAGGAGACCAAAGTGACCAGGGGGAGTCTTAGCAGCCCCCAGTTCAATGGTATCACTGTGCTTCCTGGTATAAGCCTTCCCCCCTCTGGAACCAAAACTCCTAAGC